>VXAD01010521.1:730242-944887 GCA_013399195.1 Dicrurus megarhynchus
GAAAGAAAAGGGAGCAGGGAGGAGGGAGGGGGGAGGTGGGGTGCACTACAGCAAACCGCGGAGCTCTACTGATGGGAGGCAGCAGCTATGCTGGAAGGAGCAAAGTGTCAGAGCTTCGCCCCCCTCTGCAGAAACACTTACTCTAAGCTCTGTCTCTGGCCTGTCCCCCCTCCTCCGTCCCCCTTTAACTTACGAAAACCTTACAGGCAACTAACACACAGTCGTCAGCATCCTGCTTACTTATTCATACAGTCAGGGTCAGGATCCGGGCTGCTTCTGATCTGCTCCCTTGATAGTGTGTCTTATGGAAACACACGCGCATTCACTATACGCCTCTATCTCCATATAGCTTTCTCTCTAGATAAGCAGTGCATGGCATTTAAACAACAACAACAAAAGGATCGAGATCAGATAAAACAATGCACAGATCGACAACCGTCAGCCAAAAAAAGCGCGAGAAAATGGGTGATGAGGAGGACGATGAGAAGAATTAACTACAATTTAGGAGACAGGAAAATAAATCAGTGTCTGTATATTTCCCCCTCTGCTGCGGCTGCTTTGCAGTGTTAGCCCCATGAGCTGAAGGGTGGGGGTTAAGGAGCGAGGGGGAGGGGGAAAGAGAAAAGTTTAAGCGCCCACAGTTTGTTTAAAACAGAGGAAGGCATTATAAAAGGTCCACTGGTCTCCAGAAGTTCAGCCAAGCAGCTGGGAACCGGTTCCAAAATGAAAGTAAGAACAAACAAACAAACATTAAAAAAAATAACCAAGGCAAACAAAAAGTAAAATTGCAGCATGCAGCAGCAGCGCAGAGATCTTGCAGTCGAGCTTTCCTGCTCTCACGTGGATCTCCAGGAAAGTGGTGTAGGTTTATTTTCCAAGCGAAGTTTCCGCGGGAGCCACCGCCCCGCTCCGCGGTGCCTCGCCTCCCCCGGCCCCGCCGCGCTTCAGCGCCGAGGCGCCCCGAGCTGCCGCCGGCTGCGCGGGGCCGGGTTTTGTTTTAAAGCCCGAGAAGGGATCAGCGCGCAAAGCCTTATTTCAGCCGATCAACCTGGAGAGGGAGGGGGAGGAGGGGTGGAGATACGTGCTGCTGGAATAAAATAAGATCAAGCGGGGGAAAAAAAAAAATATATATANCTCCCATTTCGCCGGGGTGTCACATTTAACACGGACTTTTGAAAGAGCTGCGGCGGAGAGGTGGCCGCGTCTTTCTCTCACGTCCGAGCCCGCACAGGCTCCCTCTCCCCGCAGCACTTCCCGGTAGCCTTCCCTCAGTGGCAGGGGTGGAAATCCGGAGATAGTCCCTTCCCCTGGCTGTGCCAGGAGCACAGGCAGCGCCGGCGGCGCGCCCCTTGGCCCCGCGGGCCGCTCCAGGTGCCGCGGGGGCGGGGGGCAAGGAGAAAGCACTTAGGCAAACTCCGGGTGGGCACAGTTGGCTATCGCGGGAGGGAAGGAGGGAGGGAGCACAGCTTTCTATCGCCTCTGTCAAGACTTAGCTCCCCTCAAAAAACGGGGATCGGGTGGGGGCAAGGCGCAAAGCCTCCTTTCGAATGACGAAAACTGTACTGCCTACCCGGGGACGCTGCATCTGCCCCTGCCGACCTGCGAATGAAGGGTTAGTGTTGCTATAGATAGGCACTCTCGGCAGGTCATAACATTAAAACTGGAAAGGTCGGTCAAGACAGAGCTAATAGGAGTTTAAAAATATTAAGAAGTCTGGCACCAAGTAGCATCAGTGTCTTTGAAGCATCCATGTGCTTCCTTACATTTTTGGCATCTAGGTTGTGTCCACATTGNTAGCTAGAGATCTCCCTGCCTGCCTCCTCCCCTCCCCCGAGACTGGCAGCTCCGATCCTGCAGAAACCCCTGAAACTGTTTCCGACCAAGGTGAGACTTTTCCGTAGCAAACTCTACTCCTCCTCCTTTTACNCTTTCTATCGCCTCTGTCAAGACTTAGCTCCCCTCAAAAAACGGGGATCGGATGGGGGCAAGGCGCAAAGCCTCCTTTCGAATGACGAAAACTGTACTGCCTACCCGGGGACGCTGCATCTGCCCCTGCCGACCTGCGAATGAAGGGTTAGTGTTGCTATAGATAGGCACTCTCGGCAGGTCATAACATTAAAACTGGAAAGGTCGGTCAAGACAGAGCTAATAGGAGTTTAAAAATATTAAGAAGTCTGGCACCAAGTAGCATCAGTGTCTTTGAAGCATCCATGTGCTTCCTTACATTTTTGGCATCTAGGTTGTGTCCACATTGCTCCTAACTCAGTCTTGTTGCTCCAAAGTTGAATGCCAAGGAATGGATAGCTGCCACTGAAAAGGTGCAGCCTTCACTAGGCAATCTCTATCCCAGCAGTTCAGTTTGTTGTGTGTCATGAAGCCCTCAAAAAGCACCACACACCAGATGAAAGAAAAGCCTGAGAAACTTGTGGCCTGCTCTTTTCCCCTCTTCCTCAGTACACTTCCTATGACTAGCCACCTCAGACACTTGAAACTGACTCCAAGGAAGTTGTCAGACACCCTTTCTGTCAGTCCCTCAAAGCAGTGTGGGGGCTGATGGCTACCTCTGCTTGCACAGTGTCATGGTTTGCTGAGCTGTGCTTTGCTAAAGAAACCAGCCTGATCCAATCTGAAATATGATTTCTGTTATTTTTTATGTCCACAAAGGAGGCATCTTATCTTGCAGTGTTACAAATTACATGCTCATTTGAAAAAGCAGACCCCCCTAACCTGGTTTTGTTACTTTGCTTGCTCTTGCTTCATATGTACACACCTTAAAAAGTTAACTTTCTTTCCTGTGTCTTTGCACTTCCACCCCAAAAAGAAACAATCTCTGTCTAGCAAGCACATGTTTGTCAACAGAGCTTTAGAAACACTGGTTTTGCTGATTGCTTTACAGCCCAAGAAGAGGAATGTACAACAAGCAACCCTCGACACGCCAGTCTCCCAAGTGAGGAGATTACTAGAGCCTCCGCAGTGGGAGATTAACTCTCCCAGCAAGGTAGGCACTGACGTCACCTTGAGCCTCAATCTGCCCCCGACCTCAGCATCACCAGCACTGGCAGAGCAGCACCAAGCACTCACAGCCTTGAGGACAGCTGGCCTTGCAGAGCCCTGACTAAGGCAGGAAACAAACTCAGAAACACTAGATGGGAGTCATGCAGAAATCTGGGCACATGAGTGCTGTAACAAACAAATGTGTGTATATGTCAGGGTTAAGGCTGCTTTCTGCTTGTAACCCAGAGCAGCTACACATTAGAATTACTCTTTAAAATATGCACTGCAGCTCTGCAGAAACTATTCGACATTGCTTAGGTATTAATATTCCCGTCAGTCATATTATTAAAAAGCTTTCTTTATATTAAGAGAATTTTTTCCTAGTAACCAAATTGTTCCACATTAAAAAAACTTTTTCCCTAACTAACCTGTTAATTATTCAACCTAGCTTCCTTCGTGATGCAAATTTTTGAAACATTCTGAGTAAAAAATATTTTTTCCCTATCACACATTCATGTCTACCATTCCAAAAAGCTCACAACTCTGATAATCCATCTGACAACACAGTCAATCAAAAATCCATCCTACAGCCGTTTCCAAAGAAACGAATACATAGCCAGGATGACAGAATGCTTAAGCTGGAAGGAAACCAACCAAAGGAACACAACAACAGCAACAACAAAGCCATTTTCCCTTTTAAATTTCCTGATTTATGGGTATATTACAGGAACTCAGGTAATGTTAAATGAAGTTATGTTAAAAGTGGTGGTGGTATTTATATATATATACATATATATATATATATATATATATTTTATTATTATTATTATTTTTTTTAATCCAGAAAGCTGGAGGCTTTTCAGCTCTTCCTACACAAAAAAGAAACAACCAAAACCAAAAAAACTTTGAAAAAAGGACAAGTATGTACCAAAGACAAAAACAATCAGAGAACTAAAAAAAAATACATATGAAACATCATTGCTCACACCTCCTCCTCATTCTTTGGCTATCTGTCTGCTGCTTAGGCCTCCATCTAGTGTGGAGTTTTAGGTGGGTGGACACAATGGGCTTATTCACAAACATCAAGCTCAGCACATGCCTAAGGCTTTGAAGGCTGAAGACCATGGTGGGTCAGCTGCTTTGGACCAGGACTTGTGGGACTTTTCAGGAGGCTAAAACAGAGAAGTTCTGCAGAAGCTGGTTACCTTCCTGCTTTATCTCCTGATAAACATGTTCTCTCTGAGGTACCTAGAGCACTTCTGAAACAGCTGTAGTTACGTTTAAGGATTTTCACATTCCCCAAGTGGTCATTCTGTAGGGAAATACTGAAGCTGAAATCACATTGTGACAAATAAAGTGTCTTAAGTAACAAACATGCATATACACAATCATAACATTATAGTGAGTAAACCATATAAACTAAAATTAAACTTTCAAAGTTAAAAATCAAGCACTCATGATCTTAATAGCAGTGAGCTCACCAGAGAAACCATATTTCTCCCTTCTCTCCTACATGTACTCATATATCATGAAAGTTGCTCATTGCATGTCCACATACAAAAGAATCCTACAAACCTCTGTGCTTAATTAACAAAAAGCCCTTCAATGTTATGCTTTCTCTTTTATTTTTGAAAGCATGCCCCATGCTTTATTCATTACTCGTTTATTCAGATCCTATTCTGCATACAGAGTTATTAATTTCCTCATGGGCATTTTATGGAGCTCATTGCTACAGTACTCATGGGCTTCAAAAATATTAACTGCTTTAGTTCCATAATATACCTCTCAGATGAAGGGATATTGTGACAGGATATGAATATTACATTCGGGAAACAGTTATAGATTGCCTGGTTTGATATCTTGTAGACCTGTCAGTACTTGGCACTATAGAAAACCTTATTTCTTCAAGACCTGATTCCCACTGCTTTCAGTTGTAGTAATTTTACTCACTGACTAACTACCTCTAATCAAACTCTGGAGTTTTCAAGCATCTGAAAATGAGAAGAAAATTATCAAGAAGTGTAATTTAAAAGCCCTGAACCAGCTCTATCAAGGAACTCTGTGGCAGAGACAAGAGCTAAAACACAAATTTCAAGCTGTTCAGCTCTCTCAAGACTTTCAACACCGCTCCTCTTCCCATAATTCTTTTTCTTCAATGATTCCTTCACTTTCTAGAATAAACACAGCCGGACTCCTGCCAGCAACAGCCCCATCATTAATGATACCCACATAGTTCATCCACTGCTTTGAATCTTCTGCTCCTCAACACAGTACCTGTTAGCGTGAATATGTCATGCTGTGTTTGGCCCAGCATTTGACCACTAGATTTCATGGTTATTACTGGCAGAAGAGGGAATCTTGGGATCCCTTCCAAACTCTGGGAGAGGGTGTTTTTAAACAGCACACTCCCATCTGCTTGCTTCCCATGTCCATGCTTTGCCTTATCTTGGCTTGTGATTTCAAACCTGTCTTCAGACGCTCTTCAGTCTTGGCTGATCCCACTTCTGTTTTTCTTATCTAGTTAATGTTAGTGTTTGATTCTCATCCCAGTTCCAGCTGCCCTAGTTGTACTTTTCTTTAATCTTGTTCTGGGACTTCTCACTCTCAGATTCATCTTCAGCTAGGCAGGGTCCTTTTGTTGTTGTCGTTTTGTTTTCACTCTCTTTATCTAGTTGATCTTTCTCTTATGTCTTCTCTCCCGATTTAAGTTTTAGTTATGTTGACATCCACCTCCCTTGTCTATTCTTTATTCCAGGTGTGCACCACAAAGTTGGTCTTGCTTCTGGACCTTATTTCCCAGCTGCAGAGGGAAAGTCCTTGCTCCAGTCCTTACACTGCTGCTCCAGCAGTTTTCACTTGTCTGCTACCTTCCATCTACCTCTTCACTCTGTTACTTCTCAGGTGTGGTTTCCATATGCAAAAAGTGTTGTTGTCCTAAAATACGTCTATCATTCCCATTGCTGATTTCTCCTAATCACACCCCACATTCTTTCTCAGGAGCTTTGTGCTGATTCTACCATGCTGCAAGATCAGTTTTTCCTCCCCATCTATTCAAGTGCGACAACCTTCCCCTCTCCATCCCGCAGGTATGACTGAGGTGGAGTAAGCATCCAAAATTATTGCTTCTTTTCAATGAAGTTACACATCCAAGCAAGGCACTGCTCAGAATGATCATGTTATATATCATTGCAGGTGAGACACTCAGGTGAGAGAGCTGCTAAAACTGCTTCTATTCAAGGCTGGCTGTGGTGATGTATAAGTCCATATCAATGTTAACAGAAAGAAAAAGAACGTATCTCTTTACATAAGGATATTCTCCTTCTTTCTATTCTGCTCAAGATTGAACTACATTTCCTACAGGCTGAGCATACTGAAGCCCTTCCAAAAATACTGCTGTGATTTTTATTAGGATCAAACTCATATAGTTTCGTGTTTCATTCTCAAATACCTGGATAATTTAAGCTAACATTCTGAAAGAAAGATTGATGAAGAAGAAATTAAGACTGAAAATCAGATCATAGCTGACACTAGCATGGAAAATACCATACCAAATCTTCACAATTAAGCAAAGGTATATAAGTAACTTAAACAATATCTACCAGAAGAGAGCATCAAGAAATTTTAATATTAGATACCTAACTAGACTGTGTTTCTAACACGATTTGTGTTGTTCTCTCCATTTTTAATCCTCTAAAAGCTGCAGAAGAGCAAAACTACATTGATAGCATATACTGATGTTAAAACAAGTCATCAAGAAACAACAACAAAACCACTGGTGCACTCCTTAAATTAGAAACTGTTCTGTG
The DNA here is from genome assembly GCA_013399195.1 of Dicrurus megarhynchus. Lineage (NCBI taxonomy): Eukaryota > Metazoa > Chordata > Aves > Passeriformes > Dicruridae > Dicrurus > Dicrurus megarhynchus. Next base: position 737,043 of record VXAD01010521.1, read on the forward strand.
TTTGTTCAGCATCCCTGATCCTCATCAAGCAATAAATCAATTTGCAGTAGCTGTGGACAGCTATTTAAACACAGGGCTAGAAGAGCTTAATTGTTAAAGCAATGTTCAAAGCTAGAAAGTATAGGAGGTTAGTATAAGAGGTCATATTAAATATTCACTTGTCTGAAAACAGCTGTATTCCAAGTATTAGGAGGCATCCTGACCTTCTCTTAATTAAAAAACAAAGTCTATGAGCTTTGAGCTTAGCAGAGCTTAGCTTGCAGATCTTCAGAAGATATATAGAGGCTGCCAGATGAAAAACTGGTATCTAAATATTTGCCAGCTTGATTTTGTTTGGTTTACTTTATTGTCTAACATAAAAAAACCCCAAAACAAAGCAAGACCCCACCCCCCAAAAATAGCTAAAAGCTGTTTAAAAGCTGTTTGGTTTGAAGTTTGCAGTTTATGTTTACAAGTTGATAAATCATTCAGGATTCAATTCTCAACTTTGTAAGAGGCTGCTCCTTGTCAAAGTTGACAGCAAATTTGCATTATATCAGAGCTGATCGGGGTCACTTATCAGTCACCATTCTAGACAGTGATAACTGGTGAACATAGTTTCTTTGGCAATTATATGGTAATGTAAGTGTAATAAAATATAGAAATGATATTACTATTCCCAGACCTGTTCTTCTGTGAACAAATGTTGCCGTTCGACTCAGAAGTGACATTTGTTATTAGACTGACTAGGTGCCCAGGGTTAATCTTACCCTCCAGTATTCAGCATACTGTCACATAGCTGGGAGTCAGTGGATGATTTTTGACAGAAGAAAGCCTCTAATGAGCCTGATCTTGAGTGACTGCTGAGCATTTTGATCTTCCACTCATTTCTAGAAGACGAAGAAGCTCAGCACCTAGATGAACAGGATTCACTGTTTTGAGCCACGGGCCACTCAGATGAAAAACCTCTGGTTTAGTTTACATTGTAACTTATCATTTATAACATCTCCGGCACTTAGGGAGGGCAGAAAACATGTAACACTGACACTGGAGGTAAGGAATCAAAGCAAGTAGAGGAACCTTGCCCTAATTGGGTTTCTACATAGACACAATGTGTTCTTTTAACTCTGGCTCACTGAAAATAAATAAGGCCTATCACCAGCAACCGGGAAGAAGAATGGCAATTGTCTTACAGAAAGCAGCATGAAACTATGATAAAAGCGCTATCAATGACAGAAATATTGTCCTGTAGTTATCAGCATTGTTTTAGCTGTGGTAATACTTACAAAAGTTCTCTACACAGCAGAGAACTTTTACCTTTTTCAACACTGTCTAACATATATTTCTCATTAATACAGGTAGCAACATACCCACTGAATTTTATGGTGCAGCTATCCAAAAAAAAATCCTCACATACCTAAGGTGTCTTACTTAGTACCTTCTTATCTTCAGTGTCATGAGATCATAAATGTCTATGGCAAAACTAATTTAATTGCATCCACATTATCCAGCCCTATCCAAAATTATTTGTACTCTGCTTATTGTCAATTCTTCTTTACTACAATAGAATGTTTTCCAGCTAGAGCTTCTTTTGAAAGAAGGCACTGATGCACCATGCAGCAATAATTAATAACCTCTGTCTGGAGAATTCAGGGATTGTATTGTATTCTAAAGCTGAATGCTCTTTCACTCACCAAGGTGATAGTTTTGTGCAGGCACAATCAATATTTGCTGTAAATAATACGTATTTCACAGTAATTACACACCTATATATGGAATATACATATGTTTTACAATTTGAGCTTAACTTCAGCCATTTCAGTACAATTTTCCTTCAGCATGATTAGAGCACTAAGCTCTTGCAGTTCCTTTTTTGCCCCCTCACCTCAAAGCTACATAATTTGCAATACTAGAGACGTCACGGATGACTGACTAGAGATAGCTATTGTCAATTGAGGGCACATATATATGAATACTCAACATAAAGGACCCAAACTAAACTCTGAGACCAAAGCACTTCCAAAATTAATTCCAGAATCTGGAACCAGCATTTATATAAAATTTTTTCTCTTTCCAAGAAAAGGGTGAAAGAGGTCCCAGTCATCACTTACACATGCACAGTTCTGTGTTGCATTTAATAGAATCCATTCTCACTGCAAAAGCAGTGAGGATTTTCTGAAGAGTCGGATTTATTATACATTCTCCAGACATCTAGGTTTGTGTTTCCCACGTGCTGGCAGGAATGCCGTTCTCAGATTAGTCATTGAAGCCCTTACTTTATGAGTATGGGCTTAAAACATTGAATATATGAACTCAGAATCTTCAAGTATGAATCGTAAGAATCAAGGTATATATTTGTATTCCTGTTTATTATTATGTAGGACTGCACAACTGGTAAGATTTATTTTTTAAGTATGTGTGTACATGTGCATTATATTTGTTAAAGAATTGCACCTACCATATAAAAACTGCACTTAATTCCCAACAACTAAAAAACCCCCTACCTCCATCTACCATAGCCAAATTTGTATCTGCATGGATCCTCTTTTCAGTGAGTGACACGAGTAGCAGTTTGCAGGGCAGACATTGCAGGTAAATTTTGCACAAAATGCTAGCAGTGAAAACAGTCAGAAATATTCCTGGTTTAAGACTAACCTACATTAAAGCAATAGATCATGACTTCTAAAGGATTCAAGCAGCCTTCAGTTTGTGAGAAACTCTCCCACTACTACTTTTCCTCCTTCTTAAACCTGTTTTCTTCTCTCTGTATTCTGTTCCTGTAACCTGTCACAAATATGCTGAAACCCATTACTTTGTTACTCAACTCTCTATAGAAATTGATACTGTCAGTTCATTTTTATCTTTATAAGTAATTATTTCTTTGGTGTCAAATGTCAAACTATTGAATGCGTTTTTTTAAATTTGCATATTTCTTTTGATTTTTAATACAGTCGCTTCACGCATTTGTAACAAGTTATCTACTCCTGTCCAAGTTCCATTTACTTTAATGAACAGATCAGTTTGTCAATTGTCTCCATGAGTAAATTTGGATCTTTGGTTGTTATCACTTATTCCATTTCTTTCTGTGACTTCCATCGTAAGTGTCACCACAGGAACAGAATATCTGTTAGTTTGGGAAATAAAGATATAGGAACATGCTTGAGGTTTGGTTTAAAAAGCAGTGGCAAACTAGATGAGGAAGATCTCTTCTGAAACCAAATCTGTGATTACATTCTAGTATCAGAATATTAACAAGGAATTATGTTGACTTAGCCTACATTAGTCCTTCAGACAGTGTACACATAATTGAGTTAAACAGGTAGTTAACCAGAATAGTGATAAAACACCACAATCAAGGACTCTATGTGAAAGAAGAGACTGGTACTCATAAATAAAATTTATTATTAATTTTCAACAGTGAGCACTTAAGGAGCATTATGTAGAAAACACTAGCTGACCAAGTCTCCTGCTAATGTCCAGGTTAAGGTCTGCAACAAAAATAATCTCACCTGTACCAGCCATAGGCCTTTTTCACAGATTACCCACCACTTGTAGTTAATAATAATTAGATGAGGTCCACTTCCCAGACTCAACCCTCCCATCCTGAGCAAAGCTCGGCTTTAGCAAGCACCCAGAACCACACGGAGAGAGGGCAGCGCACGGCCCCGACACCGTCCCGACACTTGCGCGTGTTTTCCCGAGAATTGCCCCCAGCTAGCGAGCGATGGCGTTGGAGGTAAGGTGCAGACGTGTGGTGGCACCCCTGCCCTCCGAGCAAGCAGCGATTTTTTGGCATCCTGCGACCCCTAGTGAGAGCCGGGGCGGGCGGGAGGGCAGCGGCCATCCCTGCCCCCGCCCCGGGCCGCCAGCGCCGGCGGGCTCCCGCCAGGCACCGGCTATTTCCAGGTCGCGGGCAAAACATCTCCCATGGGATTTCCGTTTCCCCCGTTAACTGACTGAAATCTACTATAAAAACATAATAACGCGCTGCCTTTGGTTGCTTCGAAACAATGCTCTGATTGTGTTGCAACTTCACAAAAAGCTGCTGTAAACTCTCAAGGCAGTGGAGTGAGGGGCGAGGGACAGCACTCATCTTCTACGTACCACCCCAGGAAAGAAAGAAAGAAAGAGAGAAAGAAAATTGCCGGTTCCACTTCTACTTCATTATCTGCATGTAAGGCCTAAGCCTTTGCAAATAGCGACGATCAGTAGGGAAACGGTATTTGTTTGCCCGCTGGTGCTAGGAAAACATTGGTGAGAAGTTAGTCTCACAGCATGCAAATTTGCACGCTAAGCTTTTTGCTGTTGTCGGTCGTGCTCAGATCCACCAGAACTATGGGGTTTAAAACAATGATTGGTTCTGTTCTAAACACATGCATGAATTAAAAACTGAAAATGCAAACATGCAATTATTGAAGAGGAAAGGGTATTTCTTAACTTGGTTCAGTTCTCTCAACTAAGATCAAGTTGGTGTTCATACATGCGCATCGGAATGTGTGTTTGAATATACAGACAATGGTACATAGCAAACTATTTTCTATACATAGACATACTGTACACACACTTGTAGGGCCACAGCTACAGTAAGAAAGGGGGGAGTCTGCTGTTTTAATTCCTACAATTAACAAATAAAACATGCAAACAATTCTACCTAATGCTAGAATTAAACATGCCAGGACTTATATATTGTGATTCTCCAGTAGAAATTATAATACCCATAGTATCACTTTTTCTGTAGAAAGATCTTGACAATCTTACTGGGGAAGCACTGTTATCTATCAGATTAAAAGATTCCAGGATATGAAATGCACCTGGTTTTCAAAGACACTTATTAATCTCTTGTGATATATTCATTTCCAAAGAAGCAGTAGAGGCCTAGAATGAGAAGGGGGTTTATTCAGCCTTTTACATCAAAATAATTATGGCCTGCCTTTGATGAACAGTATCGTCTTCTGATTTGTAGCTTTCTAAAACACACTAAACTCAAATTCAAGCCTTCTAGTCAGTCTTCCTAGTTTTCATCTGCTTACAACCAAAACTAAACGTTAAAGATCTTCAGCAGTTCAGATTTAAAAGCCTGCTTTGAACTCACTCAAACAATTTTCTTTGAGAGTTGAAATTCTCACAGATGTTTGAAATTCTCCCAGAGGTTTGCATAATGGGAGCATGGATAATATGAATGTTAGACAAGCCTGCAACGGCCATCTCCTATTTTTCCAAAGTTTCTTTTACATGGTTTAGTGCCTCCTATCCAGTGCTCACTTTGCTAAATCACCACTTTAAGCAACATACTGTCAAGCCTAAAAATTGCCTCTGAGAAAATGACTAGTGTGGAGAATTCATTGTTAGTTATATTTCTTTTATGTATTTAAAACACCTATCTATTATATACTTCAAAGAAGAGAAAAGAGTTCAACTTTCTGCAGCAGTATGGTGAATATCACAGCTTGCATAACCCATAATAGTACATTAGTGAACAAATAGTCAGTAAAAGAGTTGTCTCTCTTCTACAAAGTCTCTCCTCAATCTGCTGGGCTAATTTTTCTTTTACTTTGCCCCACATATGGGCAACCTTTGACACACAAGCTTTTGTAGGCCTGTTTGGCTGAGCAGAGAGGCTGCAAACCCTGTAAATACCAATATAGTCCTGTTGTGTCACACTGAGGGAGGGGAGGGCAAACAGTCTATCACGGGCAGCAAACCTGATTCTGTGCAGCAATGTACATCAGGCTGATGGCTTGGTTCAAGGCTTAGAGTCCTTCACTGCTGCACAAATCAATTTGTTTAAGAATATTTTTATGCAATTGGAAGCGTACATGACTAGAAGTAAATTATGTATTTTTTAAAGCATATAGTTTATGTTCAGATTTATGCATCTTATTTAACAAAGACTGACCTAAGCAGAAAATTAAGATCTATTTTTTTCTGAGCCATTATAAAGGCTTCGTATAAGTTATTTGTTCTTTAGCCAAATAATTCTGGAAATTCTCACAAAAATGCAAATTGTAAGTTGATATTTACATACATTCTCTGTAGGTGTCAGCATTGCTTTATATTGTTGTAGAGAACTGTATTTTTTTCTTCTCAAAGAAAGAAGACATGCAGACTTGTCATTTTCCACATAAAAGTCAACTTTTATGCTGCTGGTTTATCTTTTACCACCTATGTCAGACTGAAAGATTCACTACTATCTTGCATACATGCAACTGAAGTAAATGCATGGCAAAAACCTACATTGTTTTCCTTTGTACCCATTTTAAGTTTTAAAACATTTTTGTTGTAGTTATTATTCAAATAAATATTAACTGTGAGGATGTAAACACAATGTCCATGTAACCTTTGCAAATGTTTCTCAAATGTTGCAAGAAGCAGCAGTTCAGTTATGCTAAATAAACTGTGAATCTGACATCTTTACACAGACAGTAATCTGGACCCAAAAAAGTTCTTTTAATTTTCTAGTGGAATTCTCAGAAAGCCATTATAGGGCAAGAAGTATTTAATACTTTCATTCATAAATGTATCGTACAAGAGAAAATCTACCACTGAGATTGGTTGGTAACACATTATTGAGATGAACTATCCATGCAGAAGAGAATTGTACTACCATACTAGAAGTGAATGACCTTGGGAGCCAAAGTAATGGTAATTGGATGAAAATTAATTGTACGAAGTGCAAGGTCATAAATAAAGCGCAACAAGAAGAATTGTTTCTGGGATCTCAGGCATAAAGAGTGATTGAAGACGGGTATTAATTAAATAGTCAAACAAAATTATTATCAACCTCCTATGCCCATGAAAGAGAAACACAATCCAAGCATCTATGAGGCAAGATATTTTCAATTTAAAAAAAAGAAACACTGATGACATTATTACAAGCTCAAGTATATATGAACATTACTTGAAATGGTGCATATAATCCTGACCATTCTTTTTATCAAAGGAACAGAGAGCCTCTTTTCCAGGAGGCTATTAAGAGAGCACTTCAAAATCATTTGAAGCGATATGTTAGCTTCCTATAAGAGTAGTGGAAAAAAAATTAACTACATAAGAAACAAATCAACACAAGGAGAAAAAGTCTATAAACTGCTCAAGAATGACATTAAATCTGGTACCGAGAGTCTGACACCACCACCCAGAAGGAATAATAAAGGAAGAAATCCCATCTACTTTTCAAAGGGAGCTCAAGAGAGAACATATGACCTGTCTGCTTGGTCTAAGAGTGTGATAGAATCTGTGTCCCAGGGAGGCCTTAGTAGCCCAATATTTTGTTTGCATTAGGGGGTTTGAACCTGGTGCTATGCTACTATCTATTGATAAAGTCAAGTGCTACTTACAGCCATTGATTGTGGGCAGTCTCAGTTGGTCTAAGTGAAGTGGAATAGATGTCAGTTTGTGGGATTTTTGCAGTGGTAGTCCCAGAACCTATTTAGACTGGAATTATCCTTCTTCACTACAAGTGAAAAGCACCTTGATTACAGAGACTTCTCAGCACTGGCTGGCTCACAACCAACATTTTTGAGTTAGGGCATTTAATTTAGACAAGGATTTCACATGGGGCATTTACTTAATTGCAAGTTTTACCTATGTATTTCCGTAACACACCCTTTAGAAAAGGTTGCTTCTAAAGATTTCTTTACGTATACCTTTTTGTCTTCTCTGCCCCCCTCCCACCATGTTTCTAATAAATTTGTCCATAAAATTGTAGAGCTACACTGACTTATTTTTAGGTCATCTCAAAAGTACTTAGAAGCTCCTATTAATGGCACAGTAGAATGCTGAGTTTTCTATAACTCTGTGGCTGCAGAATCTTGTCTCTATCACAGATTTGCCCTTGGGCCGCAGAATAAACAAAGAGAGTATTTATAGCCCTTCTCATACAAAGAGATTTGATCATTCAAAAAGAAGGCAATGAATTGCACAGTACTTTCTATATCCTCAGGCTAAGTACTAATCTTAGTGTTAAGGAAAAGCTGATGTCACCTGATCTGTCACAGTATCTGCATTTGTACATCTCTGGGTAACAATGGGCCAAAAAGGTTAACTATTATTTTTGAATTAATTTAGTTCAACGCAGTCCCATTGTCATGACAGATTTAGAAATACTGGCCTCCACCTGAATTACATCAGATTGCTATAGTTGATACAGGATATAGGAAAAATCAAAGTAACACTTCTCAGAGTTCATCCAAAGAAAGTTTTAAGGAAACAGATGGCTCTGACCGTTTGGAAATGGCCCATAGCTATTACTCTTAATAAGAGAAGCTGGAGATGAGGTAGACAATCCTTTTTTTTTCTTTTTTTTCCAGGCTGTAATTTGATTCTAACATAAGGTTGAGAAGATTATTGGAAGATTCAAAGCTTTTTTGTGCTATAAGGCAGGAACTCAACAGAATAAGCTCTATGACTTAAATGACCTTCTCAAAGTCATTTTCTACTCTCTGAATCCGATATCCTTGTTTTGGAGAAGTTTGATTTAAGCTACACCTTACAATGTGGCACACAGCAGAGCTTTGCTTTATTGAGAATACCCCTGGCTGGAAGCCTCACTTACTCAGCTGGATTGACTCCTCTGTGGCTCAGGCTACTTGTGCTGCAGTGTCAGAGATATTCTTCTCTCCCTCTGTGCTGAGTACACATGCTTCCATGCTCACAATCACAGCCACATCCGGACCCTCCTCAGCCCTGGAATATTCTCATAAAACTCAGTCTTTATTATCCTGAACTAAGGCTGATTGCTGTAGATAAAAACTTAAGTGAAAACATCCGATATAAGGTTATGATTTTGCCTAGCTTCTATGACGAATAACTACTTTAAAAGAAAGATAACCTTTTATGACTTTAAAACACATTAGAATACAGCAGAACCATCATATTGATCTCACTTTTTGTTACCTTTTCCTTTATTGTTGCTGTAAATCCAAAATCCAAATTCGTACTAAAAATTAAAAAAAAAAGGATTTAAACATTCAAATCCTTAAAACAAACTGCTAAAATGCAGAGTAATGACAGATTGGATAAATGCTCACGTGCAAGGAAATATTTTTAGATTATTAATGTATTGCATGAGCATTACATTTTGTCATGTAATAGGTGAAGAGAAAATGGGAGTATTTGTTAAGTGATCAATCACTTAGAAAATAAGAATAAAATTTTGGGAATCTCAGGTTGTTTTTCTACTGTAAAACAATAAAGTGATTTTCAGCTCAGTTACTTGAAAGCATGAGGACTAGAAACCAATAATATCTTAGAAAGGTAGGAATCCCCTTATGAGCTGTGACATAGAGGTCCTGTTTGTATTGCTGAAAGGGATAGAGTTTGAAGAAGCCAGAGATAAGGACAAAAAAATAATTTTTTGATCTTATGATACTATGATTTGAAGAAAAATCATATTCAAATTTTAGCAATAATTCATCTGAGCAGACTGGAGCTTGCAGTCCAACTTTTAAGTGCAGTGTGGGTCCTACTCTTCATTGATTAGGCCCTTCCTAAGTAAAACCTTGTTGCACAGGAAGAACTGGATTACTTCTACTTTGTTCTAGAATGAGGAAAAATTAATTCTGACCACGTCATTGTAGCATTGGCTAAATTGATGTCTAAAAGTAGGTGTTGAAATGGAAAGGGTAATCACTGTGAGATACATGGAGAACAGACTAGATGCAAATTGAATACTTGAAAGCTGGTACACCAGTTTCATTTTGGTTGTGATTTTAAAAGAATCCCTTACAATGGAAAGAAACTAGACTATTTCAAGACTTGTAAAAGAAAACAAGTCCTTTGCAGAGAGTTTGCAGCTACTGTAGTAGGATATAGATCTGAGTGTCAAAGATAAATACACATTGTCATAATAAATTAGGGAACCTGTAACTAATGTTCAGTAGTTTGCACTAGTACTTCTTATCCATATATACCAAAAACTAACTTACTCCTAGTGACTTTTTCTGGTTTTCTATTTAACAGTTGACTAAATGTTAGATATGCGTATACAGATGACTGTTATTAATACATCAAATAGCTATAATGAGTGTAGAATATGGTGTATTGAAAGCACAAGATACATTTATACAATTCCCTTGAAAAACAACTTTTAATGTGATTGCACACGACATTTTTGCTAAAGTGCAAGAATGAATAATAATCACTGGATTCAACACTTTGTTTCATATTGGTAGTACAGAATGTGGACCCATGCCCTCAGTTTTCTCAGGAAATTAGGTGTTTTGCTTTTTCTCTCCCAAAACAGTACCTCACAGGAACTTTTTGGCAAAGACAGTGACAAAAACTCATTCTCCAGGGCAACATACAGTTTCCTCAGCTACAAGACCATCCTTTCTTTTCTTGACATCCCAACTCATTCGAAACACATATCCCAACTTCCTCAACAAAACTGAGATGAGTCTTGCAAACAACAGACTCTTTCACTGTGTTGTGCTGATTCATTCCAAGCACTGTTCATCCTGCACACTGAATGAGGCATTCCTGTGGGAAAACAAAGGATGAGATCATGTAATTAAAGACTATCTCATAATGTACACAGGGATTGAACTATAATGGCCTCAACAGTCTTAATTCTATTTCTTAACTCTTGAATGATTAAGAGGTTTTTGTTTTCTAAACCAATAATTATGAGCAAAGACATTTAAAAATAACCAAAAACTCCAAACAAAAAAAATAGCCACATGGAACCATACCAACTACTGCTTTATGGTATGCAAGGAGAATTACCAGTGGATCCAACTGGAGTGGAAAACAGCAACACTGATCCTTTTGTTGAACATTCTATTCTTAATTTGCCTATCCATTAAGGTTTATATATTTCCCTGAGATGTTTTGATTTTAATGAAATTCTGGCAGATTAAACTATTTTCAGATCCTGCCTTCTGATTCCAACCAGGTCACAGGCTTGCTTACTCTAGAAGGATGCTGATGAATCTGTTAATATTCCCAAGGCCTACCTGACCAATACAGAGGCCCTACAGATCTTGTTCTCTGTCATTTCTCTTCTGAGTGCTCTGTCAAGTTGGACACAGAATGGTTGTTCCAGTCTGAAGGAAATTTAACTTTTTGTAGGGATTCTAATTTAAAGGCATTAAGTTTCTGAATCTTTTCTAAAATGGATGCCATTCTCGCCTCCCCCAGCAGAAGTCTCCGGTACATGTACAGCTCATTTTGAAGCTGAAAGCCTGAGACTCAGGCATTCATTATTCTTTGACCATTCCTGAGAGCTAGATCTTTTGCAAGCCCTGACAGCCATCCCATAGCAAGAGGTTATTTTGAAAAAAAATCCCTCTTCCCTGGAATTCTAAGTCTGGAAGGCACTTTGTTTTGAAGCTGCAGAAAAACAGATTTCATATGCTCACGCCTCATGCTTTCTGTCTCAGCACTCCAGTCCTCCAGTGCTTAGTGCTGCCAGGCAGCAGCACAGGCAGCGCTGCTCTGCAAGGGGGCCAGTCCAAGAGCCCAGGGCAATTCCAGCACAGGCCTGGTACAGTCCCACAGCACATCAACACCATGGGCAGAAAAGGGCACTGGAAACAGGGCCCATCCAGGCACTCCAGTAGGGAGCAGATGGAGACAAGGCTTGGATTAAGGCTGCAGCACGAAGCAGAAGGGATAGAGCTAAGCAACAGACTACCTGCAATGCAAGTCTGAGGTCCAGCAAGGGAAGCAGGGATGGACAGACAGACAGATAGATCCAGCACAGCTCTCGAAGGGACTGGAGGCTCAGGTCTGAGCTTTAAAGGAGCCCCAGGGCCTGTAGGCAGAGGGTGTGTGAGGCAAGGCTGCTCAGGGACCCTAATGTCCATTAGCGCACTCAGGGCATGAAAAATGTTATGTTCAGTGCTGGGGCTAAAACTAGAAACAGAAGGGTCTTCAGAGCCTCAGCATGTTCAGTAGTTTGCAGCCTCCAGAAGAGGGTGTGAGCTTCTATGAATAATTCCCATTTGTTCTTTTTTTCCCATATTCATTTGGGACTTTGTGGCTAATATCGCTTATTTAAAGGATTTACTCTTCCTCTCTTTCTTTAGTTATATTTTGACTTATATTGGCTTCATTTGTTTGAAGCCATATCCTTCCTTTCTCTGTTCTTTTTGTTTGTCTCCTTTGTTCATATTTTATGTTTGTTGAAATGTAAACTTCTGGGGACTGCAATGTTGAACAAGTTCCTCAACTCTAGTTGAACTCATTAATGTTGGGAACAGGAGTCAATGGAGCATAAAGGACGTAAAAACTTTTGTTCCTCACTCCTGGAGGTTTTTCCATCATATGTGCCTGGAACTCCACTTCCAAGAACCATTTCTAAGTTTTTCTAGGGTGAAGAACAAGTAGTGAGTAGCACAGCAACACAACAAAGCAGTGTGGAATGGATGGTGAAAAATGTTCCATAATCAGTTGAACCTTAGGGCATATTAGGGTGCTATTTCATGAGTTTTGCCAGAGCACCCTTTTTTAAGATTTCATGCACCATGAAAGCACCATCCTACACTGGATAATTTCTGACACAAAAGGTAGCAGGTCATAGTCTCAGTTGTGTTTTTTTCCTTTTCCCTGTTTAAGAACCAAAAACTGCCAGCAAAGCAGACAGGAAACTCTCAGTGTGAAAGAACATCACAAGGCTTATTGATGCCAGGCAACACTGGACTTCAGATGCACTGAGCATTCAGAGCAATCCAGATACATTGTGAGAATCAAACAGTTACACCAAAAATCTGTGTTTACCTGTTATATTAAGAAATTGCACCCAGCAACACAGTTGATGCACATCATGTTAGAGTAATGGGAATAGCACCAGGGTACTCTGCTGACTTCACCCCTGCTGTTGCTGGCTGATCTCTCCCAGTACAGTCGGATGCAGACAGTCATGAACTAGTTCGCTCACTCTCTGACCAAGCATTGCACAAGATTTTATTGTCCCAAAATTCTTCAGAGATTCAGAAGCTGACCCTCTCAACCTCTCTAGGAAGCACATCCGAGCAGGATTTACAAGCTTAGACACGGTTCCCTGCTAACATGGTCTAAATGCCTTACAGACCACAGAGTGAACAAAGTGGTGTCACAACTTATGTGCTTGTACTTGGACAGCTATCCAAATGCTAGAAAATCCAACCTTAATTAAGTTGTTAAAACAAGCTCTTAGAGATGCAGGATTTGACTGCTTACATAAAATAAATTATGCTGGTTAGATAAGTATGCTTATCACAGCGTTTTTACATATCTTCATTATTCCAGTGGACTGTTTCCAATCTAGTAACATACTTCTATATATTTTCACTAAAGCCCAAGATACAGAGCAAAGCACTCTGGGCTTTCTAAGTGAGAAGATGATCAAAATTCATAAATATGCATTTAGTAATTCATTCAGCCAGTGCTAAATGAAACCCTTTACATAGACTTTTCAAAAACATTCAGCATGTGAGGTGAGATCATTAATGTGGTGTAGCAGATTGGGAGCAGCCAAGATTTGGCCTAGAGCAAGAATGATCATCTTCGTCACTGCTGGTTTTACTAAAAGATCCTTCTGATGATACAAAGTAGAACTAAAACATCTAAAGAACAGCTATTTTCCTGGGCCTCTTTCTGGTGCACAGACTGTTCTTGGGAGAATTTTGAAGTAACTGAACTATAATTCTAGTTAGAAAGCGCTCACACAAACTCAAATAAAATACAATACTGAAACAGTTCAAACATTTAATTATGCATAAAGCAGAGAATATATTTTGATGATGAATAAATCAGAATGAAATGGGGTGGAGGGTTTGGAAGAAAGTAAAACTTCCTTGTTAGTAGCAGTTCCAGAAGAGGGCCATGAGTATGATCAGAGTACAGGAGCACACACCTCTCCTGTGAAGAAAAGCTGAGAGACATGGAGTTGCTTAGCCTGGAGAAGAAAAGGCCCACAGAGCTTTCATGACAGATGGAGACTTTTTACCAGGGCCTGCAGTGATAACACAAAGGCCAAGAGTTCAAAACTGAAAGATGGTATATTTAGATCGGTTATAAGGATGAAATTTTTTACGGTGGTGGTGGTGAGGCACTGGAACAGGCTGCCCAGAGAAGTTGTGGATGCCCCACCCACCTCTGGAAGTGTCCAAGGCCAGGTTGGATGGGACTTTGAGCAACTGGTCAAGTGGAAGCTGTCCCTGTCCATGGCATGGGGGGGTTGGAACAAGATGATTTTTAAGGGCCCTTCCTACCCCAACCATTCTGTGATTTTCAGATTCTACTCTCTTGACTTATCTTTAAGCATATGAGATTTTATATTATGGTCATGCTTGTTTATATATACTTTGACGATTACAAAAACGTTTAATTCACCACTTCAACTCATCTTATGCATTTAAATTAATTAAACAATTTTCTTTACCATTATAAATATATTTTAAATGTACACTAACCGTAAGCTCCTCCTGAAGTCAATCAGTACTTAGCAAATGCTTATATGAATTCTGAAATGTAACTCTGGGATATATACAGTGCACATTTGAGTTATAGAAAATTCTAGTATGTAAGAACAGAATAGATCAAATTATGTTTTAGATATCAAAATGTAGTCTGCCAAATATAAATAACAACAAGCAACCGAGTTTTGACTAAAATGTAGCAAGTGCTTTGTGTTCAGGTACTGAGTTTGGACTGCTAAGAGAGCTTTAGCAAGACGATAAAAAAGCAGGATTTAAACAAACCTTCACCAGTTTTCATGGTTGTGTATTGATGCAAAATCCATGTTAGAATAAAAAATAAACAGCATTATATTCCATTTTGCTTGAGAAAAGACTTGAAAAAAAAGCAGTATCCTAGCGACTAGACATCAGAACTTTTCAGTGCAAACACCTCAACCCTTCACTGTGTCAAGCAATGAAAAGAGAATAATAAAATTCTAAACTTGCAATAATCCTAACATCAAACCTGAAAATAAAATAGCTCAACAATACATAGTAGATTTGAGCTCAATTTTTTCCTGGCAGAAGTATATGCTGAGACAACTTCCATAATACAGTTCTGTGACTGATAAGGCCAGATAGTTTTGCATTCTTGTCCATTTATGTCTCTAACTGTATCAGGTTTCTTTTGATGACTCTTATTCCATATCCAACAATCTTTTTCTGGACTTGTTCCTCCTATTTAACACAATCTATCAAAAGCCCTGGTTGTGGTCCTCTCCTCAATCTCCTTTACCCTAAAACAACACAAACTGTCATTAATACATGAGGATACTTGATAAGTATCAGGGAGTATAGATCCCTGGAACATCTAAAGAAAGTGCCAGAAGTGGGCCACATGTCACAAACCAATAAACTACAAAGCCATTTTATAAAGCCAGCTGTATAATAAAAGTACATTCATTTAATGTCTCTTCCATGTTTCAAAGCACTTACTGATCTGATTAAATGAAACCCTGTCTCTAGCTTTATCATATACTATTGATGGTTGTTTCCAGAAGACCATCAAAATTGCTGTTAGCTCTGCAAACACTAGCAATACTTTTTTTGGGTCTTGTATGATATGCACTCATACAGCTATTATTTCGGGTACTTCCTGTCTTGGTTTTATTCTGTTGCCATAAGATGGAGAACAGTGAAGTGATTTGGGTGAAGAGGCGGACACCAGGGTGTATTTCATCTGCACAGTAATCAACAGCAGCCAGAGCTCACAAGGAAAACATGGATCGAGGTTTTTTCCTCTCTTTGGTTTGAGCATGGGTGAAGACCCGAATGTGCTGACCATCCTTTCCAGCAAATGGCATGCTGCAATGTGTGCACTGTTTCCAGTAAATTCAAAACTCCTCACTGACCCATTGTATAAAACAGAATACCACAGAGGAAGTTAACTGTAAACATATTGGTGCCTTTGCATGAAAAGGGCACATGGATTGAGGGGGAGGGCAGGCTGAGGAAGAGAATCCGGGAAAGCCAAGGCCCAACTCTGCCAGTATTCGTGTCAGGCAACATCTTGCAAATGACCACCAGAAGGAAGGAGGGTTTAGTTTCTAGGTGGGTTTCTGGTTCAAATATCAGTGATTTTCCAGCCAAAACCGCTCTGTTGGGCCTTCTGCTCTACATGCTGGGACTTGGGCAGAGGTTAGTTGGGGAGAAGGCTCACCAGTGTGTCCGGAAATGGCTCTGGCTATATCTGAGAGCCAAAGGTTACTCACAGCTCACGTGCTCAGTCACACTGACTTGGAAAAAGGCCCCTCTCTCCCAGTAGGATATTGGAACCATCAGGTTATCAGGCAGTTTCCATTCCTCTGCACACAGCTACTCCACTGTGATTTAAAAAGTACTACATGTTCAACAAGAGAAAGAGAAATATACTACATAAAAGTAATAACCTAGGCAAAATTGATAAAGAAAACTGAGAAGATCAAGAAAGTATGTGTATTTGGCAATGACTAAAGCAAAAATAAAATGTTTACTAGTGCAGGTAATTGAAAAGGCTTATTCCATGCATTGCTGTTTTCTATCTGGAAAGAAGGATGAGACACTCCATCTTTAAGGGAGAATGAATTTTTCAGTGGACTAGTTACTACAGAATATGTAAAAAAACCTTATGCTATCTAGAGTTAAATATTTTTAAATTCCACATAGGACTTCCAGAAGAGAATCTGAGAGGATTTCAACTGATTGTTTTTATTTTCTGACTGAGACTTTTTAATAACTTGAGTCAACGTCAGAAAACTGGAGCAGTACCAATATTCTTTTGCTGTTATTCAAAAGGTCATGCAAGATGAGCTAGGGAACAGAAGGACAAATGGTCTGACGTCAATCCAAACACACAGAACTGAAACAGATAAGATGCTTCATTTTTATAAGGTATTATTCATACTATAACACAGCTATAGGATGATTCCTTCCATCAGCCTGGTATCTTCCCAAGAGATCTCCATTTCAAAATACTTGGCAGCCCCAGGCTTAAGGCAGTTGCCTGGAAGATGGGAAAACTTTCTTCTTACCAGGCTGAGAGAGGAATGGGGGCCCTTTTCATGTACCCCAAGTAGGCATGCTATCACTCAGGCATACAGGAGAACCACCTCTTGCTTGAGCATCTCAAGCCAGCTTTCTTATGTGTGCAG
Organism: Dicrurus megarhynchus; assembly: GCA_013399195.1. Classification (NCBI taxonomy): domain Eukaryota; kingdom Metazoa; phylum Chordata; class Aves; order Passeriformes; family Dicruridae; genus Dicrurus; species Dicrurus megarhynchus. Next base: position 754,090 of record VXAD01010521.1, read on the forward strand.
TCAAAACAGTTTGGATGTTTCAGAAAATTTCATTGTAATTGAAAATATTTTCCATATTGGATCCAAGTTATGAGTATGGATACATGAATAATAACTGATAATACCTATTTCAGAAAACCCAGCCCTAGAATTGATCAGCAAAGGTTCTTGCCATCACTATGTGTTTTCTCATTTAAAGTAACTTGTAAGAAAATTTTAATATGAAAACGTTCAAGTCCTTCCACATCCAAACCATGCAGTCGGTCTGCCCATCTCACCTTCAGGCAGCTGTAGTATTGTTTAGTTACAGCACATCCTGCTTCCACACTCATCAGCCATGGAAGAAAGTATAAATAAATCCATTTATGAGCGTGTCTGCACACACAGGTACACTACACACACCACCACAGCTTCCCTCTGTTACCTTATTCTTTGCCTTCCTTGGCAAATACAAGCAATGTAAGTACAGGTGCTTGGCAATCTAATGTAAGTAATTGGGTTTTTTCGGAATTACACTAATTACATTACAGCTTTTCAATCTCATGTTACAGTAATACTATATTGAAATATATTGCAAATTAAATTATTGCTATTTATTTAATTCATGAAGTTCCAGACTGGCAGAGCACATAACAGAAGTGATCCAGGTTCAAAACCTAATTATGGAAAATGTTTTGAAAATTGAAAATTAGATAAATATTTTTAAGTAATTTTAAGTAACTCTATCACCTTGTTTATCCTGTTAACTTAAAAGAATCACTTAATTACCTTGAAAAAAAGTAAAAGGCAAATTTCCTAGGAAAGAAAAAAAGTCCCAGTAGCAGAAATATCTGTGTCATCTCAAAATAAACTACAGTTAACATTGACCAGTAGTTAATGTTACAGATGTGAAACTGTCCAGAAGTCCAGATCCATAATGTTTGCATTAATTCTATATAAAGTTCTCACAAGTCTGAAACTTGGGCTTCAGCTTTTGAGCTGAACTAGGTGTTTAAAGGAATTTTCATAAGCCTCTAGGCTCTCAATTTGCCTTGAAATCAAAGAAATGTAGGGACATATCTAAGCTTTGGGTGTATTTGGCCCTTTTGTTGCATTTTTTAATACACAAGGGCAACATTTTTATAAGCACTTAAATCAGTTAGAATTATAAATCCCATGACTTTAAACCCAGATGGGAACCACAACATGTTTTTTTTGCTTCTGAAAGGTCTTTCTATTCAAAGTAATTTCTGATTACAAGAACAAATCCTGCTGTTGGACTATAAGATCATTGGTCCTTTATTTCAATTTATGCCTTTTAACTGTAAGGATCTGGACCTTTTCTTCTAATGGAAACAAAACTTTTGTGTAAATTTGTGAACCTGTATACCATTACAATCACCAAACTATTATACCTTATTTACAATCAAAACCAGTAGAAATAATAATAAAAAGTTACTTTATTTAAAACACACCTGAAAAAGTAATTCCAAGAGCTTTTTATTGTCTTGTTAAAGTAATGATTTTCAGTCACTCTGTACACATGAACCCTAGAAAATAGACAGAATTTCTTAATGAAAAATGTAGTCTAAGGAAAGCAGACTGCTACCTACATATGGACAATGTGAGATTTTGGGTCTCCCATTTTAGGTCTCTCTTCAGCTGTTTTCTCACTGCTTCCTGAAAGAAAAGCTGTCTAGTGCCACCAGAAAACAATGCCAAATAAGTTCACGTTCCCTACCCCATAAGCACAGAGCTGTCACTTCCCTTGGGGTGCAATTGTGCAGTCAATCCACCCAAAAGCAAAGCTACACCTGCAGACAGCTCCCACCACTGACAACTGGAACATCCATGGTGACTTACGGTTTCTGGTCCCTGTAGGAGCTATGCCACTGGTACCTGGCAGCCTCCTTGGATCAAAGCATAATTAGAAGTATCTCCAAGAAAAAAGAATATTAAAACAGCCCAACACCTATTTCTATAATTCCCTACGGCTTACTATTTCCCAGAAGCTGGGGAAACACTGAAACTGCTTTATGTTACATCCCCTGGGTTCCACATCCATATCTCACATCTGCCCCGTCAGCAAGAACAGCAGACTCGTAATTCCTATTTGCAACCCTCTATCTTCACTGTCTCTTTCCCTCTCTCCAGAGACCCCATTTAATAGCATAGAGCTCCTTTGATCTCTGTATTCCCAGCTTGAACAAAACAGCTGTGTAACTTCGCAACTGCATCTCCTGTTCCACCAAGAACTCATCCACATCATTTTCCTGCCTCTCGTCTGAACATGTCTAGTCAGAGAAGATCAATATGCAAGACAGAATCACTTATAAGCCCATATACCATTACCACTTCCCCCCACAATCAATCCCAGAAGCAAAAGTCATGAAACTCTGAGACAGCACAGTAGAGAGAACCAATTGTTAAAACCTCAGCTTCACTTTATATTAATGAGGCTTTCTGGCTTTGTTAACTTTGGCTGTAAAAGAACATTGTTATAAAAAAGCCTCTGAAACGTCCAGCCAGTGCCAATGCTTTGCATCTGTGTGCAAAACCTTTATCACATGCATATATTTCATAAAGACATGTCTGTGCACACAATGATAGAGGTGGATATACAATAAGAGACCAGGGTCTTGGCATAGCTTTAAGTGAACCCTCACATGGCTTGAAGAAATCAGCAGGTGGTAGCTCTAAATGACTGACATTTATGATCATCTGTTTAAAATGTCTTTGGTAGGGAAGGATAAGAAAGAAAAGACTTGATAAGTATAGTGTCCTGCGTTTGTTTGTTATGTGGAAGAAAAGTACCAGAAGTAAAGGACTCATCTTCTGTCCAACAGGTTGAAAATGTGTTTGCTACTTGGGGAAAAAGTAAAACAAGAAAATAAAAAAAAAGACCAGTTTCTGTATATCACCAATTTGCTCTTTCTCTTTCAGACATCAGAATATTATTATTTTTGTGTGAATGGAGTTTAATCATCATGACAACATTAAGATCTAGAAAGTAGTACACATGCAATATTTGTGAACATGGATATAATACAAACAGGATATTTATACATTGCTTTTAAACAATAAAATAAAAGTCCACTTTTGATAAATATCCCTGTCTCCCATAGTCATTTATTTCCTACAAGAATTGTTTACTTAAGGTTCACTGTAAACCTCAAAAAAGCAGAGAAAAGAGTTGAAATCTCTTCTGATTAAAATAATGTTATTTTTAAAATATTTTTCCTCCAAAGGAAAGATAAACAGTTTCCCAAATGAATTCCTCCCCTCCTACCAGCATCATGTACTAACTCCCATGGAGAATTAAACTCAGGACCTTCAGAACAGATGGCAAAGGCCTTATCTGCTTTCCTACCACAGCAGGAGGCAATATAGGTTTGCCTGATAATGCACTCACAATGAGAAAGAGGTTTATTGACCCCTCTCAATACATCTACATCCACCAAAAAAATGCTTTTTAAATTTAATCTACAGGTTTTGACTTTTGCAAGTTAATTTACAAAACCTTGCCAAGTATTAAACCTGAGATACTAAAGAAACTGTTTTCATTTTAGTGCAATTCCAGCTATACATTTTGTCAAATCTCTGGCACATTTTATTTTCTGTCTTTAATGAAAAGACAGTTAATTTTCAGCATTTATTTTAATAACTTCAGTGTTCATTTTCTATGTATTTCACATGTTCCTTTCACATTTGTTCTGAAATTACACCATAGTTTTGACACTGCTTTGGCCTGTGCTATATAATGAGCTCATAGAGGTTTAGCAGATGAGTAAGCTCAGTTCTGACACTGCATGAGCCCAAAAGCTCCTTTTGCTACATCCAATTGTCATCTGCCCACCTACAAAAGTCTTACAGCAAAAAACCAATAAAATATTTCCTGCAAACTATGAAAAATATGTAGACATCAGACCAAAACCAGCTGCTCTCCTGAAGTCCTTTTCCTTTTCAATTAAGCAATCTAAACCTAGTTAATACTCAATTCCTTAATGTTTCAGCTTTTATTTGAATGCAACAGTTTCAAAACTTGGCACTGTGTTGCATATTATTGTATTAGTCAAGGTCATATTAAAAATTATTTTTAATTCTTAGTGGTTTGCAAAGGCAAAGAAAATAAGTTGAGCGTGATCTTTAAACAAAAGGAAAAAAATTGATGAAATTGTTTTGAAGTATTACGGAAAGAAAATCAGTGCCTGATGGTAGCAGATCTGATGGCCATTGGAGTACTGAAAGATATGTTGATGGGCTCCCTATGGTTTCTTCTAAAAAGGTATTTATTTACACAGTTTTCTTTTTTCCTAGGATCCTTGCTGGAGCTCACAGGGAGCCAGAAAGACCTACACCTTCTTTACAGGGAGAAGAAAAAGAAAGACAAAATAAATTATTGAAATATTGACTCACTAATACTTCTAAACCCAGTATTTTTGCTGTTTGGTTTACAGCAATAGGGGCTGAGGTTTACAAAGCTTGTTCTAATTAACTCACACATGCTCTTTCACAGAATGGTAACTACAATGGGACCCTTTCAGCTGTTTACCAATAAATTAACAAAACTTGTAGGAATGTACACGAATATGTAAGAATGATTGTGATTATAATCTCCCCATATAAACATTGCCTTTGCATCAAAATAATTCTGTCATTAGCTGGAAAGAGATGAAGGTCTTGTTTACCCATAGAAATACTATTGTTCTACTTATGACCTAAATAGCTCAGAGCTCCCTGCAGCTACCCTGACTCCGTACCAAAATCATATCCATGTCTTCTTCCTACACTGCTGTTGTACTGACATACTCCTGCAGCACGGAGCCCTCCTTTGTTACACGTGATGGAATCCTCACGACTTACCTATACAGTCAGTGAGATTTCACACTTTGTTAGAGGCTAACATACACACTTACATGAGGAGTAAAGACTGGGCAAGGCATTGAAGTACCAAAACCTAAAGCATGTCCTAAAAGAGGTTTCTGTAAGTTCCCTTAATCGAAGTGTTCAATGCTCAGGCATTCCTTAGAATCAGCAAATTAATTCTAGAGATGATGAATATGGTTTTGTCCTGGTGTTTTCTTCAGTGCAGCACAGAGATGCCCAAAAAACTTTTAACTAAATACCTTAAAAATACTAAGCAGTTTAGCAAAATATCTTTAGGCAGCTGTTGCCGTCATCTACCTCTAGAAAACGGTAGTGTTTCCACATTACCCAAACACCTTGATTTGACTGAGCAAAGGCATCTGGAAAACAGTTAGCAAAGCTGCTGAGAAAAGGAGGCTTTCAGCTCACATCTTACATTTTTGCTTCTGGGAGAATATTTTCCACTGTTTGGTGCCTGGGTGCAGTCTGTGATGAAAGTAATAAGAAAGGGAAAGGAAAAGTGGACAAAAAGGGGAAAGAAAGGTAGAAGTGGAAATGGTATCATAAGCAGCAGCCTGCCACGTTATTAGTTTTTCAAATATTTCTTAGAATATCTGTGATTATTTATAATGAATAACTTAACTTGGGAAAAGGAATTAGCATAGACTACCTACATGGTGCATCTAGGACAAGCATAATTATTTTTAGTTAAGACATAATTTTTATATCTCGCTGTTTGGATGAATGTCCTCTTTGGTCTTTGAATTAGTGTTTGGTCCACCCTAAATACTACAAGTACTTTCCTCTTTGTGAAGCTTCTATTGTGTTCTGCCACAATAGAAAGGAAATGGAGGAAGAAAGAAAAAGAAGGCTGGCCACAAGGCTGACCACAATGAGATTGGCCATGCTTTCAGCTGGGACACTAACACTTAGAGATGGAAAACCTCTTGGCAAGATTACTTCCCTTTATGTAATTTCAAAATGGAAGTTCTTGAAGGTTTCTCTTGTAGATGTATTAGAGGGAGTGATATTGAGAAAAAAAGAAAATACTTCACAAGTAACAAATCCCTACTTTCAAAGGATGCATGCATGTTCAGTATAAGGACAGTCAGACAACTCTTTAAAACCTTTAACCAATATTTTATAATACTCCTTAATTTTTAGCCCAGCATGCACAGATTTCGTTTTACATTTCCAATCATGATCCTGTCTTTTCCTACATCCAGCAGAGAAGAGCCTTAAGACATATTTGCTTTTTCCTCTGAATATTATTTTCCCACTTCTTTTAAACATGAAGAAATTGTCTCGAATTATAAAGATTCTGTAATACAGATGAAAAAGTCCCATTAGAAAATGGTGCAAAATTGCAAGAATGATTCTTCAGCTCTCTCAAAACTACGTGTTCATCGTCATAGGTTTTTTCCTTATGATCAGAAACCAGCATAGGAAATCATCCTCTGGTAATATATGCTCCTTGCAGCTAAATTAAACTTGCCTACTCTTTTCATCTTTTCTAAATGCAGCAAAGCTTTTACCAGAAAACCGGTTCAGTAAATACAACTGTAAATATTCCTACAGCTCTGTAACATGAACATCTTCACTGCCCTGCCTGGCGAGGGGTGCACTAGGGCCTGCAGGGGTACAGCCTGACACAAGAGACCAGAGTCAGGCAGTCAAGAGCACCAAGAGCAGGAAATAGTCTTTTTACAACTCATTGTTATCTCCCCACCAGCTTCTTCCAGGCAAAACAAGCAAATGAGCTACTTCAGGATTAGATCTGGTAGCACAGTGCAAGCAAAATTGTATCGCTGGTAACTGAGTTTTCCTCAGAAACATGTTCAAGGATGACAAGGAAGAAAAAGGAAGCACATTGAGGCCAAACACCAGTTTTGAACAGTTGCATAGCTGACACCACGATATCCTCAAGGAGAAAATGGATTAGACAGGAGGCTCTCCAGCATGCAGCAACAGGCCAGCTCTGTCTGCTATAAAGAGCATCCACATGGCTAAGAAATGAAAATTAGTATAATGACAAATACACATTCCCTTTCACCTATGGGCATAGTAAAGGACGGCAAAAAATGAGAAGGCTTATATTCATTTTATAGTTTTAAAAAGTTATTTTACAAGTCCGCATAACTGGAGGATACTAATACTCTGTGTGTAAAAGCATCTAGAATATAATTAAAACTAGTGCTAATTACTGTTTAAATTGTGATCCTATCCTTATGACTGTATGAGTAAATAATTTATAGTCATTCTTGAAGGCACTGTGTATCAGAAATATTTCCCTTCCTTATCCACAAATTTTACAGGTATATCAGTTTTACATATTAAATTTGAGAACTTATAAATAAAGAGAAACTGCATTAAATCAGTAACATGCCAAATATCTATAAGTCTTTCTGATTATTTCATGCTCAGTAAGTACAGTATTTCTAGACCTTATAGTGTTTATTAAAAGTACATTTATTTCAAATGGGATTCTCTTCCTTCCCTTTATCTACTCACATTATCAAAATGCCATGAATTCAATAAAATTGACCTTTAATAGATATGTCTTATTAATCTAAAAGCCTCAGAATCTGCTCATCTGTAAGGTATTTTTGGAAGATAAGAGGCTTCATCAGAGCCTGGCATAGCTATCATCCAGGAAGCTACTCCTTTTGTATGTTCCATTCATTTAATAGAGAATAAATAAAATGTATCAAGCTAACAGTGGCTGAATGGAACAAATGAAACATCTGCCTTTGTGACAGAATTATATTTTTAGAAGTTGTGCCTTCAGCATTGTTTTCTGTGACCACAACAGACTTGGCTGAAAAAGGGAGAAGGATATGGGTTGATCACCTCTAGGGTGATCAGCAGCCAGGCCAGCCAACAAACGCCTTGGGGCCCGTGCTATATTTTTTAATTAGAAGGACACCAGGACACTATGTGGCATGGTTACTATTTTTTCTCCTCCTCCTCTTCTAAGACTGGCAGTGAGGAGGCTTATTTTAGGGACCCAATCCCACAGAAATCAAAGATAAAGCAAAAACTTGATTTCCTTTCTCTGTCTTACTTTATTTTCATGTTGACCACTGTGCTTATTGTCCAAGTACCTGAGAATGCCTGGGGATATAAGGAATAGTAAATTTTTTCTTATCACAGTATCTTTTCTCATCAGGTGAAGGTGAAAACTCAGCTCCAATCAAGTTTTAAGGGAGAACAGAACATCATGGGTCCACAACAGATATAATTTTTTTTTCCCAATTATATTTATAAATAGCCCCTGTTCCATGTATTAGAGAACTCCCCATAGATTAAACCCTCTAACCAAGTTTATGCCTCTGTCAGTTTTTCTCACTGTTTACAATTCTCCCCATAAGCGAGTAAGGTTTTATTCTTTTTATTCTGTAAAGGAGGATCATTCTTCCACAGATGCTGCTATCTCAAAAGTTATGTAGATTATGGGCTGCACTGCCACTTTGAAACATGATGAGTATCTGACCACCTGTCTGCATTATCTGTAATCAAAAATTTCTTGAAACTAAGATCTCAACTCTAACAGTTTATCAAAAAACTAAGTGAAATTTACCTCTGTTTTTGTGATTGTTTTTTGTGTGAGCTTTAGCTTTTACTACCCAAAAACAATTTAGTGAAAAAATTTTCCCCAAATCTGAACTACTTCATAATAGTCTTCATAAAGGCTCCAAAGTAATACTTTGATTGAGTTGCTCTATGATGCAACTGCTGACCAAATTATGACAGGTCTTCGTTAGAATCACAGAATGGCCTGAATTGGGTAGGACCTTAGAGATCATCTAGTTCCAACCCCCCACACCTGTGGAGAGGGATGCTGCTCACTAGGTCATAAAATAAAATACATCCTAAAAATAAAAATTGTGAGGTACATTATGTTAGCAGTCATTGGTTCAGCTGGCTGCCTCTTCAGGGGACACGCTGAATAGACAGAATCTCTCAAAAATATATTATCCCCTGAAAGTGTTGGGCTTTGTGCATGCAGCATACTGCAATCAAATCGAGCCACTTCAATGTTTATTGTATTAGCTATAATGATATAACTAGCAAAATGCAAGTCCATTATACGTTAGCAGTTCACAGACAGTATTAGTTATCTCAAAACTAGAAAGATGTGTCTGGAAAGCCTGCAGGAAGGGAAACAAACATCTCTAATACAACTTTTGGCAACAAATTTAATATGAAAATGCATTTTAAATTGCATTTATGATGGAAATTCCCGCTCACAAAGACATATTGTGCAGAGAAGCACGTATTCCATCTGCCTGGGCAACATGAGGACTCAATGCTGACTAGAGTGGAATGTCTGACTTCAGGTCCTTTCTGTGGTCACGCTGTGCACCAACTTGGATAAAACAGAGCAAATTTGTTTTGTTTTGTTTTGTTTTGGTTTGGTTTGGTTTTTTTAAGAAAAATAAATGCAAAGTTGGTCTGTGGGGCTCCCATCACATGTTAGTTACCTGTGTAAAAGCTTATTTTATTAAGAGTGAACCACTGAGGAGTGATTTCAAGATTAGTCCTGGCATTTACTGAGAGGAAAGAGCTTTGTCCAGCAGTCCATACCCAGGAAGGTCTCCTGGCTAACCATGGGCTGCTTACAGGTAACTCAAGGGTCCCACAGCATCCTCACAGACATCTGAGGTGAAACACTGAGGGAGAGGGCAAAACAAGGTTGCTGTCAGAGGTTAAAGGAGCAAGTCCATTTACACCAGAAGAGCGAGTCAAGAGCACAAACCAAAGGCAGGCAAGGTGGAAAATAGGCATAACACTGGGAATCACTAAGAAAGTGTTCACGAGCCTGAAGCAAAGCTCGCCTAGTGGTCCACAGAAGGAGCCGGATGGAAATGGACCCTATGAATGGGGTACTGGTGAAGGATCAAAAGACAGAACAAGAGGCACAGCCCAAGACATTTGCCAGATGACCACTGGTGTCTGCCTGTTAATGCTGCGGCTTGATGCAGGAGCCTTTGTTTACTGGGTATTTTGGCAGCCTCAGTAACCATTAGCTTTTGCCCAGTTTTTTTCTTCCTCATGTGCATAGAGACTTGTCACAAAGTGACACTGTTAGAACAGTGCTGCAGAAAAGCAGTCAGAAGTTGGACCTTGTTCACTGATTGCAATTCACTGTAATTTTATATACCGTAAAATATAAAACCTACACCCACAATCACCAAGCCTCATACCTAAGAACAGATAATATCTTTGGGAAATGTAATTATAAATTTAAAAAGTCTCTTATAAGCAAAAGCTGGGATCATGTAACATTGCCTCTGGAGTTGCGTAACACAGGATGTATAAACCCAGATAGTATGTACATATTTTCTTATATATATATATTGCAATTCTTTGTATTCTCTTTCTATGATTAAAATTTCTTTTATAGCAGTATTGTTTCCATCTATCTTGCTATCTACTAATCTAAAATAACTGCTATTTTAAAGTTATTTTCCAGTAAACTATAACATTTCCAAAGGCTAGAACTTGAATATTTCATAACCATTACACAATAGTGTCATACACAGTTCACTGAAGAGATTTCATAGACATCACAGCTATAAAATTCATACCCCTTACTTATTAGTGGGTCAACTTACTCTATGATACCCTGCCGAGCTTGTCAGGCTACATATTTATATATAGGTCTTCCTTGTGCACTCAGCTCATTCTCCCGTAGAGTAGCAAGGCATACAGAAAAAGGTGGTATACCTTTCAGAACAACAATGAAAACAGCACTCTATAGAAGTGGGTTTCTGCATTCATCCAGGAAAGCTCAACCAAAAATATCCAATTTTCAGTAATGCCATTGGGTTCCTACTCAATCTATGCAGCTGCATGAAATCTGTGTGAATTGCCTGAAGCAGCAAAAGCCATTCAACCTCCATTTTTAATTTGGATTCTTCCAACCCTGAATTTGTGAACTGTAGTGCTATCTTCATTTCATCAAGTCTCATATTTTACCATTACAGAGTTCCAAGCTGTGCAGGCGCACAGTTTCATTTCCAGATTAGTTAAGAAAAAGAAATTACTAGGTCATAATTCCTCTCTTTCCACAAAACTTGTGGAAGAGGTTTGAAAACCTTCATCACAGTCAGCTTTCATAAGCTAAGCTGTTCCCTAAAATCCTTTGATATCAGCGCAATTGCACCAGCAGAACAAATGAATCAAATGGAAAACCAAAGCCTGTTCAGAATTCATGATGCCCTCAGGACCAAAGGGAATATTTAGACGTATGTCTATAAGGGGGAAAGGTGGTACCCTCGAAGGCAGGACAGAACTTTACTGTACTTGTCATTATCACAAGTGTAATCATTAACCATGCAAACAATTTTTTTTTCTGAATGTGCATGTAAAGACAGACAGTACCATGCAATCACACATTTTCACCCAGTAAAGAGCAGTCTTGTCTTCCACTGGGAAGATCTTTTCCATGCTCATATTTTTAGCTTTATTAGTAGGGTAATATTTAAAAATTATTTAGTTATTTCCTTTCTAAAATGAAGTTTGGAAGAAAGTAATGTTAGTATCAGAATCTGAAAATAGTATAATTTTCAGGAGTTATCTTTCAGTTGCTTAAACATCTGCAAACTGAAAAGCAAAATTTTCTTTATTTTGAGATCTGAATTTTAAGATAGAGGAAAAGCATTACTTGCTTTTTGTCTTTGAATTAGATTTTTAATTTCTGCTGGAGTGTTCAATGTATAATTGCTGTTTTGTAAAGCAACAGTACAAGGGCAACTGTAGATATACAAAGACTTACTTTCATTCTGTGAAGATGGGAAGGGGAATCCAAAATACAAAGGAGAAAGGAGTTAAGAAAAAAGTCTAACACTTAAGAAGAAAAGCTTCTGTTTTTCAAAGGATATCCCTTGTGCTGACAGTCTGCAGTAGTTTGATCTTGCTAGTGTCAAGTCAAGTGAACCAAGCTGGCCAAAGAAAACGCAGCTGATATCATATTTTAGCAGGTCATCGAGCTTTTGGGGGTGAAAAGGAGAGAGGCCGTGAAGCTAATCCAGATGAGATACCTAATCTTTTGTTTGTGTTCCACTGTGATAATGTCATTTCAGAGTAACAGTAATAATGAAAAGCAAGGAAGTTGAAAAAAAGTAGAAGGACAGAAAAAAAGGGTGGCAGAATTATTTGATTGTCATTTTGCTTTGGCAGATAACAATACAAAGTTCAAAGGCTATGAATCCTAATAAAAAGTTTCTAAAACAATGAACATTTGATATCAATAGTGCATGCGTTGAAGGACATACTAAGTAGTGTTAAAAGGGAGTTCAAATAAGAATGTCCCATGCTGTAAGTAAAGTAGCAAAATATGGCAAGAATGTCAAAGGGAAATGGTTATTTTGCTCTTATCTGATTACAAGGTGTAAATCATTTTTTCCCTGTTACCCTGATGATTTTAACTTTCAGTTTTTCTGGCTCGATGTAAATTTTAAGGAGAGATTCAGAAAATGCATCCATGACCAGTATATTACCACAGCTTTAAGAATGCCATAACACATCAGTTTTTGAAAAATTCAGCTACAGATTTTTTCTAAGAATTTCTGTGCATAGCATCCTTACTCTCACATCATGCTATGGAACTCCCCATTTTGTACATCATGTCAAATATTTTCTACAAATTTTAATTTGCTCTGTTTTCATAAAAATTACTTACAAAGAATCTTACGAACTTCTCATTCATTAAGGATACAAGAGCAACAGTCATTCTGAAGCTCTGTAAACTAAGTCAGTTCTTTTGAGTAAATGCTACATTTTCATTTCTTTTTTAAGAAGAGAATACTCATTTATAGATAAAAGTACTTAAAGGATAATACATGCATTTATTAACAGCCTCTTATGAAATGTAAGTTGATTCTGAAAACCCAGGCTTTCTGAAATTCCCACTTAATTTAATTTTTAGAAGCAGCTCAGCATTCTGTACAAAACATCTGACAGAATGAAGAAAAACTGGGTGTTCAGTGTTCAGTCAATGAGGTCCAGTAAGTCCCCAGAGCTCCTATTTGCCTGCTCTGCTTGCAGGACTGTGATGAACCATTTAAAATATACATAGGAACTAGTGAACAGTAACAGTTCAATTAAAATTAACATTTCTGAAGACGGTTTTCTAAGATTGCGTACGTCAGAATTTTTAGGTTAAGAATTCCTCTCTAATGGTTTTCCTTGTAGATTTGAGGCTTCTATCTCAAACAAATAAATGTACTATATAAGATTTTTTTAAAAATTTAGTCATATTTTAGTTCTGTAGTGTATTTGTCCCTAGAAGAACATTTGCATGGCCTAGTATTACAAATCAACATCTGCAGCTGTAACACATCCAGTCCCTCAGTAGCATTTAGCAGTCTATACAGCAGTTTTTTGCACAGTTTAAATGTGATTTACTTTTAATGTTGTTTTACTTCAGCCTTTCCCAGGCACAATGAAATTTTACTTCAACAATTTTACTTTTATTCTGTGTTTTCGCACGTGTGGCAGATTCAGATCTAGAGGCATGATTCCGTGTACAACATATATTTTGTTGCTTGTTTCCCAGCTGATAAAGAACATTTGCATTCCAAGAGTTCCCTTGTTACTCTTCAGACATGGGTGAATACTGTGAAGTAAGCACTCAGAGATATGTATTACAGTAAAACCATGAATTCACCTCAGTGGTATTTATGACCTTTTGTATTTATTTTCAGAAAACATGTGAGTATTTTTTTAGCCAAAATGCTTAAGGAAAACAAGAAGTCTCATGAGTACTTGTACAAAGGCTCACGCCTAGGAATGTTCATTAGGGCTTTCTCAAACCTCTGATTTTCCTTCGTCAGTCATCTGGTCACTGACCACAACTATTAGGCAGCAAAGAGTTAGCTGAAACAGTTTGATAGAAATCTTAAATCTTGGCTGAAATGAACAGCTCAAATTCGTCCTTTTTTCAGTAGTTTGTGGCCTATAATCCACAACTGGTCCGGAGATTACTTTCTGTCTCCAGGGAGAGTCATCGCGTCACCCAGTACACTCTTACTTTATCTGCTACATTGCACTCAGACAAAGTAGGAATACAGAATTCCCTATCCTATTATTTTCCATTAAACGATTCTTGTGCAAACATGTCTCTGGAAGGGGACAGGATGACCCTTAAGTGGTGCTACATAGTGAAATGGAAAACTTGCCACTATAGCAAGTAATATGTTTTCTCCTCTGTTGAAAGCTACCAAATGTGTCTGTCCTTACAGATAATTCATAAAGGAAAAGCAGCTGCTGCTATTGACAGTTTGAGCAAAATTTGCCCAGTGCATTTCTTAATGAAAACCTTTTAATCTTAGTAAACCTTTAAAAATGACAAGATGACTGGAACTGATTCAAGGGACTTGAATTAAGTCGACAATATAAACCATCCTTTTTGCACTTTAAACTCACAATTCACACTTTTCAAAAGATAAATTTGACATCAGTTTTCCAGTTCACTAACAAGGACATTCCAAACATTCAATGTATTTTCCCAATATATCTGCATATGCCATGATAGAATTACTAACAATTTCAGTGAAATTACATATTTGGGGAGAAGACTGCAGTATGTAATTAAGCTACAAAAGGAGAATAAAAGAGTACGTGTTTGCATAAAGAGAACTCCTCAGCTCACATTCATGAAAAGACAGACATCCAGGACTGAAATTGCTTCCCCATCACGTAATAATAGCACAACACACATAGCTCTGAAATACATATTGACCTGAAGTGCTGCCAATGCTTAAAGTCTTAATTGCCATATGAAATTGCTAAATATGACCATTTTTATAAATAAATAAATAAATAAATATATAAATATATAAAAAAGGGTATGAGAGCAAAATGCAATGCGAAGTGTCTTTGGAGTGGTATCATTTAGAGTAATGAGGTTCAATTCATAAAACGCACTTGTGAATAATTTGTGCAGTTCAAGGTATGTTTTTGCATAAAGATTGACCTATTCATATGCAAATATCCTTGTAAGCCTAGTCACCACATGGAGACATTTATATTACTTTGTTTTGTTCACTGATTTATTTTATTACACTATGGTCAAAATTTAGAGTACAAATTATTGACAGATGTTAATAAACTTTGAAGCATTCAACGTGGATCTTACTTGAAACAGAGAATGTAATTATGAAATGTGAGCTTCTACTCTTGACTTTTATATTCCTGTAAACTTAACAGTTAAAAGTAATAAAAAGCCAAATAAATTCGTAGCAGATATTTCATATTCATGCCATGTTTAGTATTTTTTCAGTCCAACCTGACAGACACAGCCAAGTTGTAATTAATGTCATAACATAGAAATTAGGCCAATTAGTGCTTAACACTGTTGGCATGGTCTGACGGTCTTATAGTTTTGTTCTTCACTGATTTCTAGTATGCTGAATTTGATTGATGGGGTCTTTATTGTTTTTAATAATGAAACTTAGCTGTTCTCCAGAAAAGTGTCCCACACTTAGATTTGAAGCAGTATTACCAAGTTTTAAAACAAAATTTGTTTTACTCTCTAAGAACTCTGAACTCAAAATAAAAGCCTTAAAATTTCGTATTTATATTTACGGAATCCTAGCAGAGCAAGCTACGGGTTTTGCAAATAGAGAGAAGCAGTAAAAGGTACTTAATTGGCTGTATTTGTATAATGTTTAAGCATAGCCAGTGACAGATCCTATGAGTATCCATCCAGTTAAAATACTGGATCACAGCAGAAACTGGAAACCCACTATGATTAAAATGTAAACAAACATAAACATTTATGCAGCCTTTGGAGGGCAAACCCTCAGTAATTCCAACCCGATTATCTTCCATTTCCTTGTGCTCACAGTTTCTCAGACTGCAGCTATTTCAGTGGCAGTTATGGTACACCACTGTTCCCTATGCTGTGTGGTCCTCCCAGATAATGCATGAAAAACAGAAGGCAAAAGAAACATTACTGTGACAATCCAGTATTGGCAGAGATTTCTTCAAAACAGGGTTTTTAAGACTCATTCTGTGGTCCAGACATTCCACTATTACTAGGAAATATAAATCTGCTCCCTTTGAGGGGAGAGTGTATTACAAATTAGTTATCCTTCAACAGACAAAAGAAGACTTTGGACACTCCGTGCTCCAGTTAAATCAAAATCTTTTACTAAACAGGTCTTTAAACCAGACAAACTTCTATTCACTACATAACAACAACAAAAAAACCCCCATGTTTTTAGTTTTCAGTTTTAAAGGAAAGACACCAAGTTTAACAGACACACACACACACACACACACACACGAGATGAACCTCTCTCCCACCTCTGTTCTTATATATTAATTTTCTCTTTCCCTGGAAATATTTTCCAAGGCTCTTGGGATTCTTTACAGTACAATAGGTTCCTTAGTATATGAACAGCACTAATAGAAGAGTAGAAAAAGTGACTTTGTATTCTTAGTTTAGAAATCAAGAAAAAAATCCATCCAATTACAGTTCTGATCACTCATATTGATCTTAAGTGAGTGCATATCCACGAATCCTGTGAATTAACAAGTACATATACCACAATAACCAGTGAGGCAAGAAGACAGTTACTTGTTTAGTGTGACACACTTATTACTTGCCTCCTTTCCAGTGAAATAAGCTTTTATAAAATTTAAGAAATCTCTGTAAATGCATATGAGAGTTACACAAACAGATTATGTAGACTGATTCAATCTCAACTTCTCAGATAGTGCCATACAAGTGAGAATTCATTTATTATTTCTTATCTGATACACACACAACTCTTCCCTTCTTGTTTGCCCTGGGAAGATCTAATATGTATAGGCATAGACTCTGAATGCTATGTGCTTTATACACACCTCCATTACTATTTAGAATAGATGGAGAGTACCTAGACGAGACAAAATATTTGAGGTGTAATCTGTAATTCACTTCTATACATTAGTAAAAAGCTGTGGAACATATTAGCACAAAATTATAGAATTTTGCTGAGAACCTTGCATAGAATCATAGAATCACAGAGGGGTTTGAGTTGGAAGAGACATTAAAGATCATCTAGTTCCAAACTCCCCTACCAGGTGCAGGGGCATGTCCCAGTAGACCAGTTTCTCAGAGCCACACCCAGCCTTGCCTTAAACACTGCCAGGGATGGGGCATCCACAGCTTCTCTGGGCAGCCTGTCCTGGTGCCTCACCACCCTCACAGAGAAGAATTTCTTCCTAACATCTAAATTAAATTTACCCTCTTTCAGCCTAAAACTCTTACCCCTCATCCTGTCACTAACCTTCTTTAGCAACTGATTTTCCCCAAAGTTTCATTGAGCTGCATCTGCTCATTTTAGCATCCAAGGAAAACCTGGCTGGCTGGATGTGTGATAACATAGTAGTCATACTCTGCTACCACAGCACAAATAGTGCAGGCTAATGGAAATTTCCCAACACCTGTTTCTGTGAATGCTAAAGAAGCTGGGAAGGTGGGAAATGAGTAACTTCAGTGAGGAAAAAAATGCCACCTCAAAGAAATTTTTGTTTCAACCCCTAAAGAAAAGATGACCAAATCTTTCATATTGTTTCACAAACCCAAGAATTGTACTGAGAGATAGGTAGGACACGTGCAGAGGTGCACATGTACACACAGTATAGGTCTAATCCGTTCACTGTAGAAGTTAAACCTCGGTGCCTTTAGTTAAGGATCTTGAATTCTAGCTTAACATTCTTTAAACAGTGCAAGCCACTCATGACTTATGGCATGATCTTAGCAGAAACTCTCGGTGGAACTATGCTCTCTGTAGTCAGAATTGCCCATGTTATATTTTGATACACATCATATACAAAACATATAAACTGTTACTTTATTGATTTTTAAAGCTTTTATGGCTCTGATCTCCAGAGCTGCACTCTAGTACAAGTAGAAATAGAAGGAGAGATCCAGGCTTGTTCTAGAAATGTGTCCTATACAATTCCTGAGCAGAAGAGCTTTCTCTTGCCTGATCTTCCAAAAAAATTATGGGGCACATGTCAATTCATATTGCATTAATATACCCTGACAGAACTCTGAAGGCTATGATCACAGAAGGAGGAGGTGATAGTAAAGACTCAGTTTATGATAGCTACTTTAAATTGTGGTGCTGGCCAATTACGACAAAGTGCTGTCAGAGCGAGTTTGACTAACATTCCAAGGCACTGTACACGTTCCTGTCCATTTTTAATATTTAAAAGGCAAATTATATTATAAACAATAGAAGAAGGTAAAATTTATTAGACCATTTTCAGTGCCCATACTTCTTCCCAAGTAGAAAACTAATAGCACAGAAAGCAAGAATCAAATGTACTGAATTTTATTTTTTTCTCTTCTAGCACAATAAAATATCATTTATATCATTTTTCAGGATTTTAAGTGTGCCATTAATTCTTCAAAGACATATTAGTACACTAAGAAATTTTTAAAAATATAAGTGGAATCATTAATATCATTCTATTCTGATGAATATCATAAAATATTAGATAGCTAACTAAGTATACAATAAAATAAAAAAAATTATTTTTGTTTAATCTCATCGCAACGTCCTTTGGCATGCAGAGTAATTCCAATTAGCTACAGAGTGTTTCCAAATATGTTTCAGAGAAAAAAGGGATAGCCTGCTAGAGCTATCAAAATACAGTTCTTTCTATTCTGTTTTCAAGTATTTATTTGGTGTTGGAAATGGTAGGACCATGATGAAACTTTAGTATTCTGTTAAAGGAATGGGACACAACAGTATTCTAACCTTTTTTAGCCACTGAACTTTCAAATTACAGAGGAGTGAGTGACTTCTCTGGGAACTGTTTCAGGAACAAATGAGCTCTTGAAAGCACCAGGAGCTGAGGAGGGACTTTGCAAGAGTAGCCCTGTGTCTGGTTGCTGTAAGGATGACATACAATGAACATAAACAGGCAAATAGTAACTTCTTCACAGCTGAAAGTCCTGACATGTCAGAAAAGAAGGTACTCAGAGCAGGGCACAGAGGCAGAGACTCACACCCACTTTGTGCCCTAGGGAGACTTAGGCAGCTGAATCCTGTATTGTAGACCACAATTTCCACAAAATCCCAAAAACAAGTCTGCCCAGCACCATGTGATGCATCTTCCTTTTATAAACAGTAAACAAAATCAGCTCTGAATTGGCTGAAACTGTAAATTCTGTAATTGAGGGGTGGCATTGGTCAAGTCCAGGCAGCTGACCCTCCCAGAGCTGCAAACAGATGGCTAATAACAGCCTGGGACATCCAACCAGCTCTGACAATTTGTCACATTTCCAAGCTGTGGTGACAAGTAGCCCCCTGACACCTGCTGCAGCTCTAATTTGAAATCTTGAATGTTACTGATAATCACAGCTAAGGTAATTTTTTCCCCATGGTGTTATAGCAGAGGATTTTCAGGTGGCTATTTAAAGCAAACTTTTTGTCTAAATTGAGCATGTATATGTGTGCTGGATGAGAAAGGGAAAAAACCTCACAATGAATTATGAAGTTATATAACAATTTGGAAAATAACTTTGTATCCCAGACACCCTACAATGGGTTCCAAAAGAGACATGTTGGAGCTACAAATTAAAATGCTTTGGCATTTTTCCAGGCAATAATTTATCTTCCCGGGGTGGATCATTATATTTACTTGGCTTAGATTACGGTGCAGGGTCATTAAAAAACATTCTGGTTTCTCCACCAGATTGCAATAGCTTGCATTTATCCAGCTGCAACTACACACCACATTTAAAAAGATTGGTTCAATATTGGCTAAAAATTGATGATGTAGGCAATTTTTATGATCAGTTCTTTGTGACTGATTAGAAAAAAAAGTAGTGTAGGCAACTTCTATGTTTGTTCAAACCCTATTAAAATAACACTTTTATCTTCCCAAACCATAAGTGAAGCGTTTGCAGCGTCGGGGCTGACCCTGATCTTCTGCATATTCTCTGCTTAAAGGACATGAACAGGAAATGGTCAGCTTAAGGACACAATGAAAGGAAACACAGCAGCAAAGGTTTCACTGATAACATGTGATTTGAAGTCAGTGAGCAGATTCAGTCAGTCATCCAGCTGTTTGGGCCAAAGTCTATACAGCACTCTGCTGACTCCTACAAGACTGTGTCACGAAAACATGTGGAAGACTGACGCTTGACATGGGCAAGGCAGGGAAAGCAGAGCACTTTCATATCATCAGATGCTGTGGCTCAGTTATTTCATGCCAGAACCAAGGAAAATTATGCTGGTTTAGAAATATTTGTTTTTCTAAGAGCTAACTGGGCCAAATAGAAATAGGATGCTGATGTGAGGGTGTATTCATATGTCAGTGCATGAGTATCACTAGGTGTAATGGAGTTCAGGTCAGAGCCAGAACTGCAAAGTATTCCACACCCACAATTAAGGACTAATAGTATTATTTTTTATTTTTCTTTGGGGGAGAGAATTTTCCAGAAGACATCAGCACTTTGGATACTGAATGATTACAGTGTGTTTAAAAGGATTTATTAACTATAAACTTAATGCAGTTCATAATTTCTAAGTAGTTCTTTTCTTTCCTCACACACTCAGCAATAAACTTACACCAGCCAATAATTAGAAAGAAATCCTTATTGAGTATAGCAAGGAAGGGAAAGATATTATATGCCTTGGGTGATGTGCTTTCATACTGACTTTACAAGCATAGTTTAATCTAATTTCTGATTTTGGATTGTGGTAGTTACAAGTCTTGTGCTTGGACAAGAATTACATCCTCTATATTTTTCAAGGCACATTAAACAAGAAAGAAAACATACTGAATTTTTTTAAAAAGATCATTAAAAACCTAACAATTTCTTAAATCTCGCTTAACTGTGATTTCAGAAGGCAATCACTGCCAGGTTGTGCAAGGGCATTAAAAATTCTTAGGGTATTGACAATGTATCAAATCATCATGCAGGTTTCTATGTCAGCACTATTTGCTTTTTTTTTTTTCCAGTCCAGAATGAACTGGCTGGCCAAAACCAAAGTAATTAATAGCCTGACCACTTGAAGGGATTCTGGATGACTCAGGCATCAGATTCCATCTTCTACCTGGCTCAATGTTTTCCATTCTGTAAGAGCTGTACCATCTTGTCCATTTTATGTATTCTTATATAAAATACCAGTATTAAGACAGATAGACAAAACACTACATATTAGAGGAAAGAAACTTTGGGTATGAAATCCCCCACACTCCAAGAAAAGTTTTCTACCCAAGAAATGAGTTATGCCAGAAAGAATCAATACTTATAAGAAATTCTAAAAGGTCATGTGAATGTTCCACAGCAAAATTGTTGTATATTTTAAACCTCAAATAGTTTTGCAAATAGAATTCTTGTTTTCTGGCCAACCCTTTTCTTAAAACAAGCAGACTTGTAAAAAGAATTGAAACTACATTTCTGCTAGTCATTTAAATGTTCTATCACGAGTGTTCAGAGTTTCCATAACCTTTCGTGACCCTGGGGGTCTTAATGAAAAGTGGCACTAATGCTATATATATGTATTATGTGGGGGTTTCCATGTGCCAAAGATGATAAATAAATGTGCTATTTACTCACAAAATTTGCTACCTACCTGTCTGCACAAGAAACCAAATGGAGATGACCACCTCTGATACAGAGCATTTTTATTTTTATAGCCTCAATGTATCTAAACTGTGTGGGCATGGTCAAGTGAGAGGAGACTGGGCAGCAATAAATTAGATGCATAAAATTAAAATCTATATTAATAATATATGTTATGTCATCACTAAATAAATTATTCGATAAATCCAAACCCAGTCAAGAGCTGTTTTTTTCCTACTAAATTTTTTAAAAAGGAAAGGGGTAAATTTTCAAAGCCCAGGGAAAACCACTTACTGTAGGCAACTCTATTTGCATTTGCTTTTAGCATTGTCCTCCCCCTGTTTTAAGCCAAGCACTAACCAAGAGTTTAGACAGAATTCAGACTCATGTTAGTATTTACTAACATGAACACATGGTATATTTCTCTCATAAGGTTTCAGGCAGTACTTTATCTCTGATTAATAACCTGCTAGTTTTTAGAATACCATATGCATTATTGTAAATGTTCTGTCTTGACAACAGCAGGAATACCCAGAGTTACCAGCATGTAAAGTAGTTGGACCGATATTGTGAAGAGTACCCCCACCTGCATGAAAATGATCTTAAATCACTCTCCTTTAATCACTCTATCAAATGAATGAGATGAATATTTTATGTGGCCCAGCTGTAGCCCTGTTAGTGATTTATCCAAAGTCCAGTTTTAGCTGGTATTGCTATTGTGGAAATAGGTGATCTTGAAGTAATTAAGAAGGACAGAATATGCATTATCAATGGTTTGATTTTTTTTTTTTAATTACCATCTAAAAACTATGAGAGATACTGTTGGACCTAACCTGTGTATAGCTGTGCTGGTGAGGGTGAGGTTGGCAAATGGACAACTTTCCCCAGAGGAAGACCGCAGGAAGTCTGAGGAAGACTTAGGACATTCAGAAAGAGAAATGTTGGATAGATTCCATATTATGAGTGTCGTTCTACACAACATGTTCTACATGCAAGACAAGGAGAACAAGTTTGGCAGCATTCATTAAGGATCATTTGCTCCTGGAGATGGAAGATTAGGTGGATAACATAGGACAGCTGCATCCTTTACTGAAGGAGACTTTCACAATTCATTTAGGCTTTTCCTCAAGTGCCAGATTCCCAGCTCTGCTCTTGACTCCATCTGTCATAATTTCCTCCCCTGAGCTTTCCATTCCTTTCACTTTGTATCATCTGCCAGTATGCATCGTCATTTCTCCTAGTACAGATTTCACAGTGTGCCAAGCTCCCTGTAATCAGTCGGCTTATAGATGAATAGCTTATAGCTGTAATCAGAGGCTTATAGCTTCTACAGTAGAGTGCAAATAGAGCAAAGACTGACATTCTCAACTTTTAGGGTTTGTTTGTCCTTTCAGATTGCAAATGCTTGAAGGCGCTTCCTTGCTAGACGCACTTTTCAATGAAATGTGTTTGAAAGCCGTGCTGTGATTACCATACAACATGAGTAAGGGCCTTTACCTCATGAGCAACAATGTTGTGGAGGTCCTGATGATGCCTTGAGCTGGCTACCTGAAAAGAGAGGCTAGACAAGATTAAGAGAATAAAAGCAGGTATTTATGTGAAGGGCCTTCAAAGGTACACCTTGGGCAGTCAAAAGCCTCCGAGGGGCTCCACCCAAGACGGACCCTGGGTCACGGGTTCTTCACACTTTTATAAGTTTGGTCCATTGCATATCAGGGTTAATTCTCCAATTATAATTTCAGTTAATGATGTAATTACTCCAAGTTTGCCCCTCCTCTCAAAGGCTTTAGTTTACATATTTTGGGGCCTGGGACAACAAAGTGTCCTTGAAGTGCAAACCTGGAGAGGGTTTATGTCTAACCAGCATGAGAAAACAGTAGCTAACAGGCCACACGAATCTTCAGAATTACACACTAGGCAGTACAGGATTTGAAAAATATAAAAGTTAAAACATAAGCCATCGCTGATTATTGCTTTTGTCAATGAAAACATGAGTAAGACGTTCACATCTAGATCTAGGCAGGTAACTTTGACAAATGGTTCATTTACCAAGAAGATGTCGTTTTGTTCATCCCAAATGACTAATCAGTGTGGATCTAATACACTGAAAATTTTCAGCCAGAAAAGCTTTCTGAAAAGTTTTACAGAAACTAGATTTATGGAACAGAAAGGAGTAAATTGGATAAACTATAGGATAAGGGAAGTCAAAACAAATGCTCTGAATGTGGGTGATGATCAGGATTCAATGTTTACCTTTGGAGGAGGGGATCTTTTTTTGACCTGTGCTGGTGACTGCAGTGGTTACAGGTGTCTTTGTTCTTTACAGAAAATAGTACTCTTGTTTGACCAAGTGACTGGCCATCTAGTGAGGCACTTAAACAGATGTCCTACCCAGCCTGGACACATGTATATCTTAGTATTTATAGCTTTAAAGCAGATTTAAAGAGCTTGTGCAGCAGGGACTGAGGAAAGCTCCCACCAGAGAACCCGGCAGAAGGATACTTAAGGGAAGGCATTGCTACCAAATATTGTCCTGAATTTGCCATAAAGTGATGAAGACACCGAGCTGCTGTGGTAAGTTTCAAATATTTTAATGAACATTATTCATTGGACTGGTGTAAATTTTGCCATGGAGGAGCAAGAACAGCACTTCTGGCTCCCAGCTAGTGCCATCAACTTCCTCACAATTCATGCTATAAATGCAGGATTCATACATAAGTTGTACTTCTCTGTAAACACAGGAAATGGCGACAGTTGCTTGACTTTTCTACCTAGCAATCCATCTCTAGCTCAGCACCTTACTTCTGCTGGGTATCTCTTAGGACTGGAACACTAGAAACTAGGAACTATGCCCCCCAAACACTAAAACAGAAGAAGGTGATATTTCAGGTAGGATGTGCCTGTCTAGAAGGAGTTCTTTACCCCTGAGGGGGGTTTGCCCATGGACCAGGGTTACAAATATGGCCCAGCTGCTCCTAGGTTCATTCAAGACCTAGCACAACCCTGGCACATTTCTGCTATGTCAACAGAAAGCTGGAGAAAAATACAGCCCCACTTGTAACTTACAGGAATTTTGTAAATTATTCTATAGAAAAACAAAATAGTTGCCTCATTGTTCCAAGGTTTCAGTCTTGCCCCCATCCACTCCATCTACGCTCTCACTCCTCACCAGGAGTTCAAGTCCCTCAAGCACAGCATTCAAGATTTTAAAAGAAGCACAGTTCAAATAAATACTTGGCCTAACCAGTGGTTTTCTTCACAGGCAAGCCTGCAGCTGCAATAGAGTATCCTAACACTTGTATACAAACCCCTAGACATATTGATTCAGGCAAGGAATAGTTTGGGACAAGTTTCATGTTTCCAAAGGCTTTCCAGTGCCTCCCATTTTAAGCCTTCTTCCTGGTCCTAGCTGACAGCACAAGTGTAATAGAACAAGGTTAATTATGCCATTATTCCACATCCTTCCTGGCTGCAGCTTAATTAACTGTCATCTCTCAAACTGTTTATTAAGAATTGTTTCTCATGTACTCTGGATATCTATTCCAAAGAGCACACTCAGGTAACTCTTTTGAGCAAGCATAGTAAGCACTTTTTTCCAGGGGTTTTTTGCATAGTTTGTCACTGAACCTTTTCAGATAGCCACAGAATCCATGTCTTTTGCCAGCTTTAACCATACGACTCACAGTTTTAATTATTCTTAGAAGTGCACCCTGGATTTGTTGTTTATGAAGCAGCTCAAATTCCTTCCAAAATAATATGTCTTTATACCACTTTACTTCATTTTCTAGTCACTGAGAAACTGCTTTCCTAGTGCCTTGAATTTTAGTTTTTTCTGTGAATCCCTTTGAAACACCTTGTTGTTCAAGCAACAGTGAAAAACTAAAAAAAATCTAATAAGGGATGCATGCACAAGCATGGATCTTGTTTCTGCAAATAGTACCTACCAGAATTCTGCAGCTTTGTCAAGCATACACAGTTAAGTGGCACTTGCCTTATCCTCAGTGCCTTTCCTTCTTTTATACACACCTGATTCTTTTCTTCACAGAAACATTCCTCTTTCCTATTAATGTTTTTATAATTCATTTTTCCCCAGCAACTTAATGCATGGAAAGCTTGTGTACTTCTATTCTTGATTATAACTTTCTTTCCAAGGAAACACTGTCAAAGGCTTTTCATTCACCACATTTGTCTTCCACTCTAACACACCCCCCCCCTTCTGTGAGATCAAAGGTTTTATGGACTTCTAATCCAGCCTTGGATATGCTTATCATTAGCACCTTCCTGTGTGTCTTCCAAGCTAGTACCTAGTCATAAATGGTTCATGTACTCTTCTAGTGGCGGTTTTCCTCCTTGTGTCCTGAATTTTAATCTACCGGTGTATCTTCTAGGGGTTTTCTAGCATTACACTGTCACACTAAAGCCTCTATTTTATAGGAAAGCCTACTCATCTTTCACCGAAACTGCATCTACTTGGAGCTACAAAACATTCATCTGACTGAGTGGTATAAGCGTCCTTTTTGTTCATGATGAACATTACCCAAACTTGCAAACAGCATCCAGTGTATTTGTTTCTACAGATCTTTGACTTGCATAACTGGTGTTGTTTGCCATGCTGAACAGTCTGGCTCCATATAGTTCAACTTTATGTTTTGGGTCCCTTTGCTAGTACTTTTCACATGGGCACAGGCTCCAAATAGAATTTTTCTTTCCAATCCTTTCAAAATGTCTCTTCCACGTTCCACATTGCTTCCTTACCCAGAATTAAACAGTATATATTCTACAGTATTATAACTTCACAGTTTGTTTTATCTGCCTGAGTTAACAGAAAAGTATTACATAGACTAAAACTGTACCAAATAACATTACCTGTGGTATTTTCCTTCTGAGTAGCATTCGTTGCTTGAGCATATAGAATCAAGCTTTCTTTGAAATTGCCTCCCCTGACTTACAATTTGCCAAAGATTTTCAGCTAGAACGGGACTTTTATTTGTTCCATTCTCCCATATGAGATATTTTCTTAATTTCTATGCCACTGACAACATCTGGTTTTCTGTGACAGCCACCTCAGAGTTTAAGGCGCTTGCAAGAGAGATTTTTCCACACCTTGCAACTTTACCAGAATTGTGCTGGTTTGCTGAATTCCGTGCAAGAGGATTCAAGAGATTATAGAAGTTCTTTCTCCTATATTGAAGAACCCCACCCAACCTGAAGTTTTTGTTCTTGAAGAAATACTTAAAAACATGAGTCCTCCTCACACAAAACATGGAGAGGTTCAGAGACTTGAATCTGTATAAAATCTCATTATTTTTAAGCCAATGCCTTGATTTCTCAATGCTTAGAATAACCATAGCCATAGCTACATGGAAAACTGAGATACCCATGACTTTTTCATCTCTGTTGTGAAAGACAGAGAAGGACATGGCTCTCAGTCATGTTAAACTGTTGCTCTGGGATTTGCAAGGAAGATGCATATAGAGATGATATAGTAACTTAAGCACCAGCAGCTGCATTCTACCCTCTAATAAGCAGTGTTTCACAGAGAGAGATTATTAAAGTGATGCTGCAGAAACCTGTAGTGAATGCTGGCAAGTTTATGGGCAGGATTTAAACCGTTGTTTTTAATTTAGAGTGAGCCTCAAAGGTTTCAAATCTGATTACGTGAGAGACCACCTATGTTGCAATTGATTCTGTTGTATTAGTGGTCAGAAGAGGAATTCAAGTTAATAGCCTAGTCATATAGGCAGAACAGACTTGGCAGAAGGAGATCTGGTGGACAGCTTTGAACTCTGCAACTTATTCTTCAACTGTAAAATGGGGATAATAATGTTGCTCTACCTCCCAGCAGGGTGCTTAGGCTAAATTCATTATTAGACATTTTCAGTAATGCTTCTGTTTATGTTTCCAGGGTAATGAATAGGGATGGGCTGGAAATCCCTTAAAAATAAAACTTACAGAGCTTAAAGGGCAGTGGGAGCTAAGGGGTCACACCACGTGTGACAGGAATTATTATCTACTAGATAGTAGTTGTAAAAATCTGGTAGATAACTCCCAGCCCAATCAGTTCTTGGCAACACAGTAATAAGGCTTCTCTGATGCAAGCTCAGGCACCTACCTAATAAGAAGACTGCTCAGAGATACTTTATCTCATCTTCAGGGGGACCATTCACAATACTGAGACTGAGGAAAAAAACCACCTCTCTAAACTGTGTGGTACACTGGAAAAGCAGGTGCTTATCATCAACTCCATCCCTGCAGCCAAGAGTACTTTGGCCTGCCAGGACTGCATATATGTCCAGGATGATAGCAATGGGATTCCTTGCAAATCCCATAAGTCATTAAAAGATAAATCTCTACACACAGACGTTAAAGAAAGAGCTCAATAAAGACCCCCTCTTCCAAGAGTACTTTGCACAGGAGCCCCAAACTTCATCTTACAGACAGATCCCTTCGCTGCCTAATAAACTAACCAGAAACATCTACTGCCAGCTCCTAAGGTCAGCTCCAGGTCAGGCTGCACTTGAGGCTGCATGCAGCTCAGAAGACACTAGCAGGGAATCTTCATTTATTCATGCAACTGGTAATCATAGCATCCAAATATTGAGTATATGATTCATCACACTGAAGTGTCAATCAAGCTGTATTCTGCAAAGGCATAGCCTAGTGCCTGCAGAAGGATGTCAGGCTTGTGGAATCAGCCTCAGCAAAGGGCTGAATCCATCTTGGCTCTTTGCCCTGAAGTCCTGCTGTTTGAACAAGAGGGAGAGCAGAAGGAGTAAACGGTATGATACAAAGCGTACTCAGCCTCCTACTAGCACAAAACTTTTTGCTCTGTATTGCTGCATTTGTTTAATATACATTTGATTCCTTCAGTTTCAGCAGCTGCTCAAAAACCTGCTAAGAACTGCAGCTACAATATGTTATGTTTTGATGTATGTTCCTCAGATTTAGGTGGCATTTCTTCCTGGTGATATTCAAGGTTAGATGGATAGCTCAAAGTTTGAAGACAAAATCAAAAAAACTTTCTACATTTGAATGTCAGCAGAAAGCTATAGAAAGCAATGGTTGCTGACTGCATCCTCTATTTTTTGCTTGACTCTCACTGAATAGAAGAAAATCTGCTGATCTTAGTCATAGCTGGTATGCACCAGTGCCTGCAGTATATTTTTCCCTATGTCCCATGTATTCAGAACACAGCAGAGGTTAATGAGCTGGAGAAGCAGGGTATCTTACACTGAAAACCATGCTAGCAAAACTGTTAAATGAGCCTCCTGGCACTGGGTGGGCCAGGAGCTCCCTCAATAGCATGTAATGCACTTCGCATTGGCACACCACGTCAGGAAATCCCATTTCCTCCCTTCAGAGAACTGAAGCACGCACTGCCAGCATGCTTGATTAAATGGTTTCTACTAAGGTCCCTTTTTATTTATTTATTTATCACAAAAGGGTTATCTAAGATACTACCTGAAAAGGTCTTAAGGTAGGACTGTCATCACCACTTAGCCCCAGCTTTTTACAATAAATCTCATCACTGTTGGGTTTAAACAGCTGCAGTTCAGTTTAATTCAGCTACTAGAAGTGTCATGAGTAGAAATAAATAGTGATTTTGTTCATGTTTTTATTTAGACTAAGTGTGGTCCCTAGGCTTCTGGCAAGCTGTCAATATAGCCATCTGTTTTCCAAAGTTTATGGATCTCTCTGGAAATAGACCGCCCAAAGCTAAAGTACACTAAGGATTGTTTTTCTTTGAACCACCTGCTGTAGATGAAGAACAGTCAGATTTCAATAGGACATGGGCTTAAACTCCATGTATGCCCAAAATCAGACCAACTTAAGGATGCAAAACTAACTTAAATTAATTTCACTTATATTTTTCTTACAACTCAGCTTCAGAAACTTACTTAGAAATTTATTATATATATTTACAAACACACACACATAGTAACATAGGTATAACTAGACAGAGAGTAGGAGACCTGAAGTCCAGAGCCAGGTCACTTTAAGATCTTATAAAAATATCTGCTTCAAAGAGCTTATATATTCAAAAACAAACATAGCACCTTAAGTATATAAACAAGCAAGCCACGATGAAGACAGAAGGTATCTGATATGAAATTCTGATAGCAGATGTGCAGTTTGCAGGCTATCAGTAAGAACAGATGTCATTCTTATGAGCCATGAAGGGAGGCAAAGCAATCAAACCATTACAAAGAATTTGAAAACAAATGCAAGAAAAACATTTTTTAAAATATCTTTTTGCAGTTTGCATTTGGACTTTGTCTGCCATCTTATCTTAATAGCATGTGTACCTCAAATGTCTCCCTGATTGGAATATAGCTTACTCAATTCTAAAGTGACTATATGCCCCGTCAGTTGGAATTCTATTACATGTTTGCACATAAATGCACTGACATGTGAATTGAACCATGTACTACCATAAAAATATAAATAGAGGACCCAGTACTAATGGGCTTGGTCCTGCAATCTTGAAACAAATGACCAGGGTGTGGCTGAATCTAGATTTAGTAGATTTGGGGAATTTTTTTGACCAACATGGCTGAAGCAATTAAAGCCTGTTATTCATTGCTTTTCCAAAATGTTTTTGGATGGATTTGTCATTGTTCTTAATACATTATCTGCCCCTAGTATGCTTTGAATGTCAAGTAGCTGCTGTCAGGATGGAAGAAGTTGTGCTCAAGATCTCTAAAGCAGAAGGGAAACCCCACCTAATGTAATTGTTTTATTGTATTGCCAAAGCCTAAAATGTCAGCAGCACATTGCTAATGTTCTTAAACCTGTAGATGTAGAAGTGATTTCACGGAAGTTTGTTTTAAAGGAAAGTACTTCTAACAGTGCCTGAGGATTGGAGTGGGCCTTACACTAAACTAGTAACCAAAGTGGTGAGAGCCAAAATGACAGTTTCATTGGCTACTGTGTCAAAAATTGAGAAATACAAGGAGTACAGCTGGTAATACAAATGTTAATGAGATGTTTGTTTCAATGCATTCAGCCTACAGGCACATAGTACTGTGCTGTTGCTTTATTCTCTGCAATGTTGGACCAGATGAGCCACTGTGTCCCCTTCCAGCCATACCCATTCTGATTCAGTGAGTCTGTGATTCAGTGAATGTGGAAAGGAAGAAAATAAATGGAAGATCACTCCTTTGGCCATTAGCTAGAGGATATAGAAAGGCCTCTGTTATGCCTCTGTCTCTGATGCAGCTGACTCGTGGTCTGTTTCAAATCCAACTGGAATCCATGGAAGTTTTTCCAGTGCTTTTATACGGTTTTGGTTTTTTCTAGATCAAGTCCTGTGTGGACTTGAGTTTCTGCCACAAGAGGGAATTGGGATTCAAACTCCTTTTTCATGCAAAGTCTCTCTTTAGTCTTGTACATGTTGGTTTCTAAAGCCATAAGGTAGAGAAAAAATGCTCAGTTTCATTGTACAGATTTACAGAAAAAAATGCTGAGTATTAATAGCACCATATGATCCTTATGAAATTCATACTCAGCAACCTCCAGCTGCTTATCTGAAGGTATGGTAAACAAGTCTCTGCCACAGAAATTTTCATTTGATGGTTTATATCAGATATAATCTACTCTCCTTCCCCATTTAGATTTCAGGAGTATCAAACCTCTGGCACAATGACAGCAATCAGGCATGCTGGTGCAATAAATTGTGAGCTGTCAACAGCAATTCAGGCTGGGTGGCAATATCAGACCATATAGGGCCAGATCTGTTATTGTTTTATTTTTCATGTTGGGTTTCAAATCATCGCATCAACATTAATTCAGTCTTGATTAGAGTTCTGTTTCTTCCTGGGCCATTGATACCTCTGTAGTTCTCCCGCTGATGTCAAATATTGGACTCCTACAACCCTGGAATTTAGGTCCCATATGCACTTGTAGACTTTGCAGGTCCCCGATGCAGCCCTGTGTAGGGGGTGTAGTAAAACAGCAGGTAGTGGCTATTCACAACTTATTGAATCACACTCCTGCCAAATACCACTTCTGAATATATGGCCAGCCTGCTACTGAGTGGAAAATTACACTTCCCCCTGCTCTTGTTTGAAATATGCATTTATTTGACATTACTCTGCAGGCTACTATTCATTCGAGTATATTAGAACTGAAGAATTAGGCAAAACCAAGTGCTGGAAGTTAATCAGAAAATCATCCGTTAAAATTGTCTCGCTGAAAAGGCAAAGCATTTCAAATCTTTTGTACTTATACCACCTTGAAACTCACATCTGGAAAAGAAAGGCTTTTTGCAAACAAATAAACAACAAAGGTTTTTTGCTGCTGATATAAACAAACTCTGAAATGTTAAGACCAAGAAATCAAAACTCTATTTCCTGCATCATTGAAAATCTACATGTTTCTGGTGTGCTACTAACATCGAACAGCTTACCAGATGTGATTTTAAATGAATTCAAAGGAGTCTGAGAAATGGTTCAGGATCTCAGATTTCCTAACTAAGCATGCAAAATGGATTTTTTGAATCCTTTCTTAAAAGATTACAAATGCAGAAGAACAAATGAGGAAATAAATGGCCAGCCTTCACTTGGAAAAGAAAAAATAATGTGCTGTTTACTAACAGATGGACAACAAGCCTATGTAACGCTTATATAACGCCTATATAACTTTGAGGTCATGAGTTTATAGGACTTATATTTTATATTTATATGAAATATCCTTAATTAAAATTAATTGCTCACTCTTATCCTGAAAGCTAAAGAGCCTAACTGTCAACAAAGTTAAGTCTTCTCAACAAGGCAAACAGTGATAAATCCAAAGGCCTTATTTCCACCTATTATTGTTTAGCTAAAAGGATTTTGACAGATTGAATTATGCATGTAATGATTTATTTCATTATAGGCTCTTAATTCATAATACATTATTCATTATATATTTATTATATACTCAATATTACCTGGCTGTCTGCATGAGAAGTTATACATTTAGGATGCTTTCACTATAACCAGTTGCTTGTCACATTGTGAAGAGGTTTGTTTTAGGGAAGGATGAGGAGACAGGAATCAGGTACTGACTGCAATGCACTCCTTTAGTTGCCCACGTGGTGCCTGAACAATCTGAAAAGACAGGCTTGGAGCCTTGGAAAAATTCATGCACTTTCAATCTTTTGCCATCAGAGTGATCATAACCTACTTCAATACTAGTATTCTTTTGAACACGTTATTCAGTCCATTCAGATTATAACGTGGATCTATACTCTTTTTAATGAAAAATGAATATGTAAATAGGGCCCACTATGAAGAGTTTGACTGAAATATAGCTGACTCCACCCAATAGAATTATGGCCATTAAAGCAAACTCTTGCAGTACTAGTATGAAACCACTGTTTTCCTTACTGTACACATTTAAGGCCACTCTGTTTATATCAGCTACCTTGTATTTCTGTCAACTTTCTTTCAACTATTGTACTCTGTTTCTGTTTCTCCCAGGCTGTTTTGTGGAGCTGATTAGAGAAGAAAAGAAACAGAAGGTTGATTTCTGGTGTTTGTAGGGCTTTTACTATTAGCACTGTTGCAAGCGTGCCTTTCACCATCTATTGCTGTATGTCCTCATTTGTTGAAGCTTACTAAACAAAAGGGAAATGAGAGTGGAATAACTCCACCTCCAGTTATGAACTATGATTCCTCTTTTTTGTGGTTACTGTGTGACTAGACGGATGAGCAGAAGAACTGCAGCTCTACGGTGAAAAACGTAATTTCTAGCTCGGCCAAGAAGCGACATTTTAATGAGCAGATGTGCAACCTTGCTGAAGCAAATTAAATCATAAGTACAGCTTGGGTATATGAGTAGTCTTCAAAGACCTATGTTAGTCACTCCAGTTGTCTCATAGACATTACAAGTAATGGTCATGGCACAAATCACAGCATATTTTCTACTCTAGATCAACAGAAAATGACATAGACTCAAAAGTTTGAATTCAGTATGACTAAACAGTGTAGGTATTGAGTTACTCAAACACAGTGAGCTGAATTATAAATGAGATAAAAGTTATCCTCTAGGTTCAACTGGAAAAAAAAAAATAAATACTGTCATTTATTCCATCAACCAGGCATAATCTCAAGCGGAAGTATCTGGTCTACTAAGCCACTTAGACAAATTTATTTTTCCTGTTCCTGTAGTAAATCACCTTGACTTCAAAAGGGAGGGAAGGTGAGAGTGGCAGACACAACAATGAGGGTCTTGCTGTCATACCATCTTTTCTGCAGATGTCATAATCTTATAAACCAAAACAAAGGTCAAAACAACTGAGTTACTACTTTTCATTAAACGCACCCTAATTTATTTGCCAACATACATTTTCTGCAAGTTTTGCAGAAATATAGGTGGCCCAAACACCAGCTTTATGGTTCTTCTCTCAAGCAGTGTTCTATCGTAGACATTTAAGCAGTGTCAGCAGCCAGTGTGTAACACTTACAGAACTGCACTGCAAGGGGAGTTCACTCCTGGCAGGCTTGCTGGAAGCCTGTTAGCCAAGCACATTTGGCATGGGTGTCTCTGCTTGCCTCATTTCTCAGAGCAAACAAGGGACATCTGAACTACAAGTTTGGGGTGAAACCCTGGATTCAGTGAATTCAAAGGTGAAATTCACACAGACTAGAGTTGCTAGGATTCCTCTCTCCTAACATCTTTCTCCATCCCAGTAACAGGAATGTCCCCTTTTTGAGGACAGATTCAGCACAGATCCTTTTTGCAACTATCAGTTGGAAGCATCAGGTTCTTATCATTAGAGGCATGACCACACAAGTTATGATGCAAAGTCAGAGCGCATCTGCTACATGCTTTTATCATCCCATATGCACATTTTTCACTGTTAGTAAATGAAATAAAATAATTTATTCCTTGCTGAAAAATCAGCATTTTTTATTGACTCAGAGACTGTAAATGGGCTGTTGTCATTAGCTCGCTGATTTTCCACAACTATTACTACTGCATGGTAGTAAGAGAATGCATGTAGATTATTACTATAATGTATTTGATGTCTTGTACATTTATATTCTTACTAAATTGTAACATTTTCATTTGCTAAAAAAAGCAGAATTCATACTACTTTGTAAAACAATCCTTCTAATCCTATTTTATAAAATATTTGTATCTATGCAATCATAAACCTTTACTTTAAAAAAAAAAGGGTTTTTTTATTTAAAAATCTGTTATTAACTGTATCCAATTGTATTTGAGTGGAGTTCTTGTTTGCAAAAATAATTCTAATAACATTTTCAGTGATACTTTTCTGGTGAAAATGGAATACATTTACAACAAAAAGAAAGCCCATTCTTACCACATAGCTAGTGGGATATGTCAAAAGGAAAAACTTTAAAAATGATGGAAACTGAGATACAAGACAAAGGAAACAGGTACTAGAATATTTCACTTAGTGACTATGTGACAAGTCCATCATGGAGCATTATTTATAGGTCACTTTCCTGTCAGCTGTAGGATTTATGGCCCTAATCTTGAGAGTCAACACAGACTTCCAAATAAAAACTTCCAACATGATAGAGATAATTCCGAGCAAGACAAAAGATACATATGACCATGATTTATTTCCTCTCTTACATTTAAAATTATATTTCTATAATAATTCCTTGTCATTAATACTGCTGTTTTCTGTTGTCACAGACAACACGAAAAAAACATTTCTTCATCAAGATCTTGAGCCTTGCTGAAGCTGAAATTCAAGTCAGCAAGTAGCTTAAAGAAACTATATGGTTAAATATATAATTTTGTTATAATACCTTGTTTTTACTCTATGCAAACTTAGAGGACTATTTACCTCTCCCTCAGTTTTTGCTGTTCAACACACCCCAATTTCATTTACCCGTCTTCTATCTTTGTTGGAATTAAAAGAGAAAAAATATCCTTCTTTTGTTCCTGGTTTTGTTTGATGTGAAAATACTTGAAAAATAGCAGGCTCTCGCTGGGAATATGGTCCAAGCAAACTGGCTCACACTTCTGTTCTGGTATAAAGTTACACAAAGAGGGCTGGGCTGTGGGGCAGGTCAGGAAAGGACTGTGTTTTGGGCAGTGTTTGGGCAGAAAACTGAAAAGATCCTAGGTCAGCCTGAAACAAACTAACAAACAAACAGAGAAATCCTTTTGTTCCCCAGACAGGCAAAAAATTGTGTAAGATCCTAACAAAGGCAATCCAGAACCTCCCACCTACACTCACCAAAGGAGGCATTTTAAACTTATTTTTAAAAATAAAAGAAGAAATTTAAAGATGAAAACCAGATGGCTATAAACCAAATCAAGAAGCTGGCCAACCTCTCCCTACTCTTAAATGAAAGTCAAGTTTTGCCACCTTCATTGGTTAGTCATACTGCACTCTGATTTTCAGCCTTAAATGGCTTTTAAGTGTCCAGTTTCCTGTATACACAAGCAATACTTCAGGCGTGATACAGATTGCCTCTGAAATATAGATTATCCAAATACTACGTTGCTCACTAAGAACAGTAAAAATTTTTTTTCATTCTTTTCTCTGAGCTGGACAAATGTGAAGAGAGCAACCTTCCTACCTCCTTTAGGGAAAGCCCTAAAAACCACAACACTATCTAGGGGGCAGCAGACCTGAATTAGTACATCTTTGTTTTATATGTACAAGCTCATTATAATTAGACAGCAAGGAGAAAGAGAAATGAAAAAGAGACAAAGTAGAAAAGTGCCATTCAGTTTGACATTTCAAAAAAAAGGAATCGCAGCAAACTTGCATTAGGATTTCTTAATGATTTCTTCGTTCACTTGTTCCTTGTGCTCTGGCTTTAGATTTGGGCTTGGGCAATGTGCCTTACAATATAATGTTTCCTCCTACTGTGACAGCATCTCTAGGTCACTGGGGAAACTTATCCTCTGACCATGCTCTGATGACTGTTTTGCATGACTTCTGAAAAAACTCACTTCTAAGACCCTCTAATAACAAATGGAAAAACTCAGTGGCAATCTACAACTTTGACCGTCAATGATTTTTTTAAAAAATTCTAATGACTGAATGCAGAGATTCACAATGTTGTTGTTCTAAAAGCACTTGAGAACTTGAGAATAAATTTACACAGTGAAATAAACCATACAGAAGTTTTTATACTAAGCTTTAGAGTAAAGACCTTTTATGTTTACTATCCTCTATAAATTCTGTAACAACATTCCGTAAAACAAAGCCAAAAGCCCGTTTAAGGGAATGTACTGCTTCCATATGACAGTGTTATGTTGGTGCAAAACCCAGATGTTCTCACACAACATCAAACAACCTGCTAACTTCTCTTCTTAGCGCCCTGTAACTCCCTCTTGTAAGCTGGATAACTTCTGAAAACTTTTGCAGTATAAGGACCTAGCATGAAAGTGCTAATGTTCAGATCAATATTAATTTAATCCATTGGCTTTAAAAAAACAAAATCCACAAAAAAGCCTAAAAGTTACTGAAGTGTAATAAATATTAGAAACTACTTATGAGCCAGCTCTTTATGTTTTAACCAAATAACTGGATAACAGTAAAATAAAAAAGAAATTAATTAATTTCTTGAATGAAGACAGTTTGTCAGCTTTAGTGTTCACCACCATCTTTGTTATAAAGCAACTAAGCGGTATATCTGGAAAACTGCTGGTAGACCTGTACCTTCTGACTAATAAACGCGATTAGACTAACTAAAGAAACTGTCAGATGTTAGAAAATAGTTAATTTTTGACAGTAGCAAAATAATGAAGTGTGAACTAATGTAAGCCAATGTTTAAGCTACCAGTTTTTGCTCACAGATTTGGATTGCTCAGAGGCAACAGGAGAAGTGGACCTTGACTTAGCAGGTGCCTTTTAAAAAACACTTATTCAGGCCCAGTTATGCTGACTGAATGTTGTGCCTTTACTACTGGGGCAGTTTCTTGCACTTACAGAATGTGGTTTAACTCTACCCAAAGGAAAGCATTATTCAAAACACATTTATATCCGCAAGAGTTGTTATAACATGCATTCTTAGTAAATATTTGTTTGGAAAAAGAAATCTAACTTGTTTGAAGTGGTTCCATAATTAAAAATAAGACCCAAGAGTTGTTTTTAGTTTTTCATCAAAGATGGCCCTGCAGAGATCTAATGCTCATAATGCACATAAAAAAGTGACAGCAATTTAAACAAAGTTTATTCAGGAGAAGGGTTTGACCACACAAGAATTTGAATAACAATAGCCGCTTGTTTATTTGAAAAGATTAATTTCAAATGTTGCCTATAATAATCACCAAAAGAAAAATCCCGTTTAGCCATCAAAGGCCATAATGAAAAACAATCATGCAGAACATGGATGTTCTACATTTGGGTTCAGTTTCCTCTGGAAAATCACACCTAGATATAAGTTTTTTTAAATAAAGGGATTTATCTATGTTGTCTCAAGATTCATTAAATCAACAAGAACAAAAGAGACTCAATTTTGCTATCCAAGAAATACCACACGCAATGTGTACTCTGTAAAACATCTTCACCACTTACTTGCCCAAGCACATACAAAGATGCACCAAGCGTCATGGAATTATTCCTGGAAATGTTCCATCATGTAAAGTAATTGTCTATGATGGCTGAAGTATTTTCCAATAGAACTCTACATGTTGAAAAATAATGTGCATTATTTACCAGTTTTCATAATAAGCTGCCTTTTGAAACTGGGAGAAGGTCCGAGCTCATAAAATAGGACATTCCTAACCATATCCATCTCCAAGGCAAGGCGACAAGAATAAGTCCCTGAGGCAGGATCAAGACAAGACCTTTCTGTTCCAATTGTCCTTCCATATCAATCTATCAGAAGAGAAAAACAGTATTTTGTGACCTACATTCTAAGGCCCTCAGTTTTACTTGGAAAATAACTTAAAATCATGGGTTTGCACTCAAGAATATGCTGTAATTTAATTAAAACTTCTCATTTCTTATAGGAATTACTTGTTTATATTATATTAGACCAAACAAGAGCTAAACATCTAAAACATTGAGGGTGTTTAGACACAATCTCTCTGCAGCCAGTTTTAAAACCTCTCTCTTCTACCTAGCTGCTCTTTGGTTACAACACGCAGACTCAGCTTCTGTACTGAAACACAAAAATATGAAAATCCCCACTAATAGTTTTGTAATGGCCATCTAATTGAACACTACTCACTAGCCTTGCCCATGACTGCTATTGAACACATCTGTGATCAATGTAGGGATTCTAGTGCTGAGTCCTACAAATTTCAAGAGAAAAATAGAGAAGGAAGAAAAATAGTACCATCTTCCATAGGCTAGACTGGATGTTTGATTGACGTTAACAAGGCGTTAAAATAAAATCCCTTGCCTGCCCATCCTTCTAGTTAAGCTTCTCATGACAACAGGCTGAAAGGTATTTCTGAGGAAAAAATTTTTTTGAATAGGAACATGTGTGCAGACTCTTTAAGACCATCAGAAGAATGACAGGAAAGCACAACTGGGAGAAACTGCCCAGGGAAGTGAAGATGTTCTAAAAATTATTAGGTGCAAACAGCATCCTGAAGAGTTTATAGAAAAAGGCAAAAACTGAGATGCTATAGACAAAGAATGGAGAAAAGAATAATCAATGTATTCTGCAGGTAAAAGGCAAGTAATTAGTATTGAGAACATTCAAGGTATTCTATGCTTAATGGTTTGTTGTTTTAGGGATTGAGGGGGATTTTCTGGTTTGGTTTGGGTTTTTTCATCTAGTGAACTTCATTAGCCTGTTTTAGGGGCTTTGTTTCAATTGGCTCTGCAAGAAAGAAATTCCCTACTTTGTGCCTTTTGTTTCTAGAGAATTTCTCCTGATTCTTTCTGGTACAATTTATATTGAGGTCACTTTCTCAGAAGCACAATGTTGAGTTCCTAATGCTAAATGGAAAGTCTAATGACTTCATTAAATTATTTATAATGGCTTAATCCCCTTTTAAAGTTAGAAATATGTTTTTAAATCCTGAAAGTAATGGTAGAAAATAAACCACAGTCCTGTTGCAACAGGTATTTTGCAGGAGAGCTGCTACTGATTTTATTCTATGTCCTAAATGCAAAAGAGCTTAGAGACAAAATAGACTATTTCCCATAAGTATAATTCATAGGGAGAATCTCTATTAAGTAAGAGATAAAGAATATCTAAATAAAACATCAGTTCAACAAGTTTTTCCAGACACATCTTATTTAAATTTAAATTTTAGACGGATTTAAAATAACAACTTGAGTGGAAAGCAAATGTTTTCATCTAGGCATCAGTGAAAATTTAATGGTCCCCTTGGGTTTGCTAATAATGACAGCAGCTTTTTGGTGGTAGTGGTGGTGTTTTTTTTGATTGGATCAAAGCCAAGTTAAATTTTTTTAAGAAATTGTGGGATTTTTTGTTGTTCTGTAACAAAAATTGTCCCCATCTGGGACAAAAAGCCACAACAAATGTTGTATACATTACTGTCAAATTCAAGGGCGAATACACAAGATAAAATTGTTAAAGTAGTAATGTATGTAACACCATCAAAGCTAAGCAGCAGTGAAGATAGCACACAGTCACTCCTCGAATTTTCTTTTGCAATTCCATGCCTGTCCCACATTAACATATTCACAGCAAGCTGCAAAGACAATTTCTAGTTATAAGGCAAAGATTCAAGATGTGATGTGTTCTCAGCTGCACTATAGGGGAAACTTTTTGTTCTGTTACAGTTCAAGAGTAAAACCCAGCTCTCAGCTTGAGTGGATATCTCATGGGCTTCAGAAGGAATTGTACCTGTTAATGCCAAAGCTTCCTATGGCCAGGGACATTACAGACGTCAGAGAAGCAATTGTAACTAAGAATCAAAAAACCCAGGGGAACCTCAGTTGAATGCATTGGGCAGGAAGGGACTCTGTTGGAAAGTTCTTAAAGTGAAACACTAAACCAGCTAAATCATAGCACTTGCTACATTCTGCAGTGGTAGCTAAGATAGTAAAATAACTCCTTTTTTAAATAACCAACCAACCACTTTCTTATGTCAATATCCTTCCAGCCTTTAAAAAAAAATCATATTTGCTTGTTTGAGTACAATTAATTTTATGAAAGCAAATTATGTCTGATGTCCTATCTAATAATTTGATAAGATTCCTGTCTGAAGCAAAATGGCTCTCTGCTTTACAATAGTTTTTTGCAGAAGAGCACATATCTCTTTCAATTGGAAAAGGCATTATTGCCTTCAGTTTTCCCATAGTCCAGCCCTACATGCAGATCATAGTCACATCCATGCTGGCAATCTTTCTGGTTACAGGTGAATTTCTGTCATAGGAGTCTGGCCATGCTCAGGAAAGTCTCCTCCACCTATATTTAATCCATATTCAGAATATAATTCCACAGTATGATATCTCCAGCAAAGGAATTCCTGTAAGGATTTCCCGAGTTAAACCCATTAATACTCCTTCAGATATTAATTTTCTTCTGCCCTTCAACTTTTTACACCTTACCTGACAGAGCAGTGGCACACAACACCATACTGTATAAAACATGTGACTGACACAATACAGAAATGACAACTACGTGTGATTGCAGCTGCAAGGTGCCTTGGAATCATTCTGAAATCGTAACCAACCACAAATCCTACTTGGGCAAGCAGCAGTTTTCAAGCCACCCACAAAACACAAAGCTCCACTATAGGTAAAAGGCTGGCGGCCATGGATCCACCAGCCATCACACTCCCAGGTTCCACACAAAGCCAGCCAAAGCTGTGGATGGCACACAGCTGCCTGCACTACCTTACTGTCCCCAGTGAACATCTACAAGCAAGGGAGAACATTCTCTTTAGGTTGCTTCTCTTCCATGACGGACACTTTGAGGTCTTCTGCCTACCAGCTCACTACACTCCAATTTCATTGTTGTAGTCACCATGAAAAGAGCTCTAGATAATCTTTTAATAAGTGAATATAAATGGCTTTACCAGCTTAGGCTTCTCAGTATAGTGTCTTCACCTAAAACTTGTAATTTCTTTACCTCAGCAAAATACAGACAAATTTATCAGGCAAAATTAGGTGAAGAGCTATTTCAGTTTTATTTCTGGCGACAAAGCATGAACCATGAGGGATTACAGAGTATATCTCAGTGGCTCCAAAAGACATGGCAGGCAGGCATGAAAAGAAACCTTTTACAGTAGAAATAAGGTTTAGCAGTAGTTCTTCATGCTGAATAGAGGCTCAATGGCAAGAACATCCTTTTATCATAAAATATAGGAATGTCAGGACCTAAGCACAAAATAGCAGGGATATTTCTGGCTGAAATGACTAGAAAATGGAGAGGAGACTCCTGTGGCATTAATATATTTCTAAATTTTTTTTATTTTATTTAGTAATGCAATAAACATACTTTCAATTTTTTTCCTGACTGAAATGCATAGAATTGAACCCATGATCTTAGATCATATTTATTTCTCCTACAGGAGACTTCACTTCCAGCCTAACAACTTATGGAAGAAATTAATATAATTTGTGTAAAATGCTACCCCTAGAAAGGGTATTCACATGGGTTGAATCCAATAAAAGCATACTGCTGTCTGAGCAGTGATATATTTCAGCAGCTGTATAATGCTTTGGGATATGTTTGATCACAGACTTTAAGGATGTTATGGCAAAGCTTCAATTAAATACAGTGACTTCATCTCAATCTTTGCCAATTTAGCACTTCCACAACTTTTATTAGAGGTTTGTGATCTGACATCTGCTAACTAGTTACGGTCCACCGGCCAATGGAAACCAATGTCTCAGTTCTGAAATGATGTAGGAAATTCTCCAGCTTCAGATCAAATAAATTAAACTCCCCTACTCCCCAGCCCTAAAATATTCCTAGAACAGAACAATAACTTAATATGAAAATTATTGAAAGATGATCAAGTACAGAGAAGCTCATGAAACTGACCTATCAAACTCATCAGTCCCTCAACCACGTGGAGCAATATCCCTCAATAGATGGGATAGATACAACCATAAAATAAGTATGTTTTGTAGTTCTCAATAAAATTTCCTTAGAATAACTTCTCCTAAAAAAGAAACAGATACACAGAATCTGGCATGAGACTAAGGAATAAACAAAATAATAGTCTAATAACTTATAAGGTTTGCAAAAAAACCCCAAAACCAACAAATATTGTTGGTTTCTCATATGACTCTGTGAGCTCTTTTAGTGTTTTTGAGTTCGTTACTTCGTTATTGATTGGGAGATGTAGCAGAGGGAGGAAGATACTGTTCTATTCTCCTCTCCCACAGGAGGTAAGCTTTAAAATTGTTTTAAAATGTAATTCTATTCTATAAATTTTCGATACTTGCTGCTTACTTCCAAATACAGAATAAGAATAACTATTGACTATATTTTGCATTGATGGTCCTTGATTTTATCACCTGCATCTAGAAATTTAATTCCTGCTTTATTTTATTTGTCTTTTAAATGTTTTTCTGATTGTCTTGGTATGAATCTGCATTTAAGTTTCTTGTTAGCCAGACACATTTTTAAACTTCTAAGTTATAGTCATTGACATTAATTATTTAAATTCATAAGAACACTTGTTTAGCTTTGTCTTCTATTTTGCAGTACTGTTCTAACACTTTCTTACAACCAGACTGTTTTCTGCCCAGCATAATTTCTTCATGTCTTTTTGAGCTTCTTATGAATTACCTAATTGGACACCAGTTTCCATTCATATTTTCTCTTTTGAATTTGTGGTCTTTGTCACTTACAGCAACAAGGCATAAAATTTTGGGAAACTGTTCCTTTTAAAGTTCCAAATATATAAACTGATTTGCATGAAATTATTAACTCTTTTCCATCTTCCTGAGTGAGGTCAAGCATTTGGTAACACCCTGGTGGATAACAATACACAGAATATCAATATTTAGAGAATATCAAAGGAAAATTGGCTTCTAGTCAATACAGGACCTAATACAACACCTAAATTTAATTCACTACTCAGAGGGGTTAGCTGAAAATTTTCCCAGAGGAAAAAAAATTAAGAACAAATTTAAAAACCAACCAATGAACCAAAAAAAGCCCCCAACGAATCCTAAAAACCCCAACAACTTACCAGGATTAAAGTGTTTTACTCTGAAGAATTAAGGCACAGTTGATACAGGACAGGGCTTAAGAAAACCATTGCTCAAGCTACTCTTGGGCTCTGACTCTTGAGCAGCCCAGACATTCCTTCTGGCCTGCTTTTCTTTGATTTTTTTACAGATTATTTCACTTGAGGCTATTTGTTGCAAAGCTAGGATTCAGA
Organism: Dicrurus megarhynchus; assembly: GCA_013399195.1. Classification (NCBI taxonomy): domain Eukaryota; kingdom Metazoa; phylum Chordata; class Aves; order Passeriformes; family Dicruridae; genus Dicrurus; species Dicrurus megarhynchus. Next base: position 797,750 of record VXAD01010521.1, read on the forward strand.
ATCTGAAAAATCCAGGACTAGCCTGAATCTCTGTATGTCTGGTCGGCAAGAATTTTTGCTTGACAGTGGATGTGCTGCAAATTCTCCTTGAACGAGGTCACCCAGGACTTGAAGTGAAAGATTTCAGGACTTCCTACTGCCCATTGGAAAGTTCACAGAGATAAACCAGATGAGAATGCCAGTTTAATAGAACTATTACTGCAGACAGTCAGCCAGAGTGCGTAACAACTTTAGGGAAGACCATGCATGCTAGGCGTTTTCAAAACAAAGTTTTCTTGGAACTTCTGGCTAATTTCTAGCAGAAATTAGAAAAATCATGGCGTCCATACAGTTCAATCTAAAACCGTCTGAGCAAAATTTTAATGAAAATTAGAAGATTAGTAAATCTACTATGCATCTCTCAACTGCAAGATCCAAGATGCTTGTTTGTTGCTTTTTTCCCCTAGACATTGATGGTAGATCTTTCAGAATCAAATTTTCTTATTTTCTAGTGACCTTTTGGGTGCCCATTCTTAAGCAGCCAAACTTGAGACATGTGCTTTAAGTATCAACAGCCAATCGATCTCCATTTTTCCTGAAAAACAAAACTCTGAGTTATCAGGGTTGCTTTTAGCCTTAAAGTCCAGAAACTCTGCTGTTCATTGTTCAGCCAGAGACAGATTTTAAGGCTACGTGAAATATAACCCATGGAAAATCTTTTTCAATAACGTGGATATAGTTATCTTCCTATCACCTTTTAAGTCTTGGTTTTATACTTCATAACCTGGTCACATGTCAGACTGTGATGGGCATGGTGGGGCATAATTGATAACAAAAAAAGGAATTTGCTAGGAGTTTAAAACTCCTCTCCTGTAGAAAGAAAGAATAACCCAGACATTTCTGAATGGGAAAGATGAACATCTATTTCATGCAAGATACAAACACTTGAGTTGCATTAAACACGAATATTTAATGTAGAAGTGCCAGCAATTTATTGTTGAAATAATCGTATACATGCTTATTACTAATAGAAAGCTAGTGCAAATATAGTTGTCTATTATTTCAAATAGGTAGGCACACTTTTTCCTGAGACATCTGCATTGACAAATGTATTCTTACTTTTGTGTATTGATTGTTGGATAGTGAACTGAGATTTAAGTGTTTGCTGAGATAAGCTGACATGTGAATCTGAGGCTTTACATGTGCTATTCATTTATGTGGCCTCAAATTTTCAAGGGAGAATTATTCAGAGAAAAACTGACTGAAAAACATTCTTCAGGCAATCATTTTAGTTCCTTGGGAATACATAAATGATATGATAATGTTCAGATATTATTGTTCAGATGGCCTAGAATTACTGATCCAGCATGTAAGGCTTTATAGTAGAGAGAAGAGTTATGTCTGTCTGACCTAGAAGCAGAAGCTCCTTTAAACTGAATAGAATTTAAAAATTCTCTTTTACCAAGTTACACAAACACAGATGATTTGGCTTCTGGATAATGAAGGACAGCCAAAGAATACTGTACTCAGGGACTTCAGTGTGGGGTGGAGTTCAAGTATACAGAATATTTCTTTTGCACTGTACTGAAGCTAGCTCTGCATGGGAAGATGGCCCTGGTGAATTCTGCAGGAAGAGATAAGGCTTGCTTGTATTGAAATTCTATGAAAGATGTTGCCACTTTGCATGAGTATTATGGCTGCTTTCAACTTTTGATCCATAGGTTTTAAAAATCCAATAGAATGGCCAAAAATGTCAGTAACATATTCATTTCTGAATGTCTTAAGGGAGACTTTTTTCTAGTCAAAACTAAGCACAATGTAAGTGGTCAATATTGACCACTGCACATTAATTTGCTATCTAAGTTCCTATAATAACATGCTACGTTTCTAATATCCTACATTGCAATACCTAACTGCAGACAGAATTTTGTTAAGACTAGGTATGAGGTAGCTTTAGAAACTAAACTAAAAAAAATATTTCTGGCTAAATGACCAAAATAACTCCATGACAAACAAAACACAAAAGTCCCTGATTCCTCAGAGAAAATAATTCGCATTTTGTGAAACAAAATAAGAGACTGAATAAGCTTTTTTCATCCCAACTAAGCAGCTAACGCCACTTCAAAAGCTGTATCAAGTGTCAGTACAGCACATTAATAGGCTGCTTAAAAAGAGACATGGACAAGTTACACAGCCCCTTGTGGTCTTCTCTTGTCAGAAAAAAAAAAAGTGTGTCTTCAAAATTTTTGAGACTGTCTGGCAGAAATAAATTCCAATTATTTATCTCTTTGTTGTGTCCTGCTATGAAGCCAAATATAATTTATTTCATGGCACATAAACCATTACTAAGCTAAGTTTTCCATCATGGGAATAATTTAATTTCTTGGGTGTTCTATGTTACAACATATTTAATTTTACTGCGAGGTTCTTCAGTGGTAACAAGAATAAAACCTTTTCATAGCTGCTAGTGACAGGCACTAAATGTAGGTCAGATCAGCAGCTGGGGTAGATTTCTATAACTTAATTGATATAAATGGAGCTATTTTACTGAGTGGTCACTGCTGAGTATTTCTGGTCTTTGAAGAATTGAACCTGACAACACTGACAAGGTGATCAAGTTAAGCTCATACCTAATGATCTTAATATGGTTCCTGTTCATCTACAACTCATTAAGTTATTGCAAAACTATTTAGAAAATGCTTGCAAATTTTAAAGCTAGGTACTGTTTTTCAAACAACAGTTTTCAAGAAATTACAAAACACCAAAAACATGTTTAAATATCAGACTTCTAAATTTGCATTGTACTCCCTTTGCTTTGATACTAGCTACAATAAAATGAATAATGTTCATATTTCCCCCTTCCTTTTGTCTTTTCAAAATCTCTCCATACTTTCAGTACACAATGGCAAAGTTTCAGAAGTGGGTTTTTTTCACTTTTTCCCATAATTATTTTTCTAAGCTTGGCAAAGTTTTGAAAAGTCAAAATAAAAGGCAACATATACACAACAGTCCCAGATGACATAATTCCTTCTTTTTGTAATGAGGGAAGAAAGAGAAAACAACAGTCAAAACTGAAAACAGAGGGTTTTAAAGAAAAAATAAAATTCTGTACATTCTACTGTAGTTTCCCATTAAAAAATAGAACTGAAAGTGGTACTTATCAAGATATTTCCAAAAAATATGCCTGTACAATTCCATGAAAAAAATGCTGCTACTTTTTCAATTCAATGTATATTTAGCCTGAATTATTCCTTATCTATTCCTATCAGGAAAATATTCCTGAGTTGCTATGAAAACCAAAAACATACACCAGAAAAATTGAAAATTATGACTATATCAGTGTCAAGACACAGTGGCAATCTGTGAACAAGATACTAGTCAGTCAGGCAGTTGATCAAATTGAGTGCTTGATCCCTTCATTGTTTGAATTTTAGTTCACACTTGCTTAACTATTGATAAGATGAAAGGAGACCAAATAATGTTTCCTTAACTCCAACAGAAAGAAATGGTTTACTTCTAGTTGTACATAAAACATTCCCTATTTTAATTCTAAGGGCAGCATCTTTATGACTCTTCCTGAATTTTAGGCACTTACCTCAGTTGCACTACTGGCAATTAAGACAATATACATTCTTTGGCTTGGAAATCAAACACAATCCGTCTGCCAGGCATTTGAATTTCCAGTGCCATAAGACATCATGCCTTTTCTTACAGCAACCCAGTACAGAACTTCAGTTTGTGACCAGTCTACTCTGCAATGAAAGGTTTATACTGGGATTTATTCAAAAGAGAGCTCAAGGAATTTTGACACTTCATCTGCTGTGACACCACATACAGATGTGTCCCGTGCATACCATTACAGATGCATTATATTTTGTTTGAACATCACAAGTACCCAAGTGTGTATACAAAATATATCAAATTATATATATCCTACCATAAAGACCTAGTAACACAGACAATTTTTGGTGTAAATAATTTCAGATTTGTCAAGGTACTAGTAAAGATGTGTTGAGGAGAAAAGCAACCTCTTTAATAGTCATCAAGTAAGCTGCTAATAGAATTACCAAAAAAAGCAAAAGACCATCCTTTCTTTCCAGTCTCAGCCCAAATTGAAGTAACACTATTTTTTCTTTCTGTCCAGAATTCTGTCATTAAAAATGAGAACTGTATTAAAAGAGGACAGCTCTTGCCCTCATCTGGACAGCAGATTTAAATTAAAAAGCAGTTACTGCTATAGAGCATAGAGCTATCAGCATCTCTGGAACTACTTATACAGATTAGAAGAGGAAGAGTAAGCTGTTATCCACCTCTTCTGCCCAAACATTTATCAAATGGTGAGCTAAATGCCTAACAACATGCTTGTATTCCCTGTAGCAGATGTGGAGACTGTGTTTTCCAGATGCATGAGTGTGAGCTAGGGAGGAGACTGAGCTGTCCCAGCAGGCTGTTGTAGAGGAGACTGAATCTTTTGTCTGGGGCAGTGCTTAACTCATCTCTGAAAAGGAAAACCCTAACCTTCTCTACAGAGAAATATTGAGACCTTCACCAGCCATTTCTAAGCACGGCAGCAAAAGCCTGGTGATGACAGCTCTACATTTTCTGACAGAATGTTGTTCTAAACAAAAATTCCAGTTCCTTGAAAATTGACTACCTCTCAGAAATATGTCTTTCCAACAAAATTCCTGTGAAAAACTGACAGGTCTGATCATAAATGTACCTGGTTTCCTTCTAGATTACCTCCTCAATTCCTCTGGCAAATTACTCAAGTCTCCAAAGTCTAAAAACAAGTTTCTAGCTTTGGGGCTTCAGAACTGCTCAAAAAATGGGCTCTCTAATATCAAAAGTGCTCCATAAGGACCATTGTTCAAACCCTTCCTGTACTACTCCTGTTTTCCCAAAATCTTGTAGAAGCAGCTGAAAAAAATGTTTTGATTTCCTCAAAACAAAATCTTGGACCTTCTACTCCTGCTGAAATGTCACCACCTTATTCCACAGTTCGGTTTGAGAAGAATTTTTTGTGCATATGTGCATAATTCAGGAAACTGTGATTCTAGTTCTGAATTAACCTAGAATCCTAGACCATTCTCAAAATGACTGGGAGTGTTTAAAATATGTCTCGATAGAGTGAAAAAAAATCCCTAATTCATATGTTAAAAAATCTGAAATGTAAATGCCATAGAAATCCTTGGGCCTGGAAGATTTCAACTGCAGGCTCTCAGCATACTAAAGACCTCAGAGAGATATAAAAGTTGCCTTCAAAATTTGTTCATGCTTCAGTGAATTATAAATGCCTCTTGTTACTCAAAATAACAATATACCAGGGGTTTTTTGGCATAAATCCAGACTGAAGTTGCAACAAAAAGTCAATGTTTGCATAATACTCTGTCAATTCTCGATAAGCGCATTTCTTAGGGATTCTTGACAATGTGTAGGAACACAGAAATACAAGATTGGTTCAATGCACATTTTATTTTTAATCATTGTCCAACTATAAAGCTATTTTATATACGCCATATATCATAGCTCTTTTCTGTATAGATGATCCTGTCCCTTTTACTTCAGGAAAAGTTATATAGTGCACTCTGTAGGATACAAATTGAATGTGCAGCAAGACAAAAATAAAAGGATCGATATTATAATTTCCCACAGATTTATAAGGATTTAAAAGTAATTGTTCTTTCAAAACTGGAACAGACTTTAATAGCTTAGAGCAAAATGCCTACATGTTATCTGAAACCTTGCTGGTTTGTGAATATTGATCCAATATAATTTTTGTATGTGCTTCTATGAATAATTTATAAATGCCTCAAGCAGTAGCTAGATGCTTCTGATGAAGAAAAATAAGACTGTGAAATATATTTTAAATCGATTGGATGCTGAAGTTCAAGGTTAGTTCCAAGTGTGTTCAAAGCTTAAGAATACACAATTAGAGTGTCACAGAATATTCATTTTATATGTGATATCATTAAAAATATGGTAGCAGAGAGTCTAAAGGCATTAAGATGCGAATGAGGAGTTTTGAAACCTCTTGCCTCTCTGTTCAGGAGTGCAAGGACGAAGCGTTCCCAAGAGCAACCTTCAGTGATGTAGTGATGAGAACTGCATCTGTAGTGATGACAGCAAAACCTGCCTTCAATGAGCACACTTTACAAAATTAAATATTTCAATAAACCCCAAAAGACTCACAGCATCTTAAGCACTTCCGCACTGGTCAAAACATAGAGGGACAAATTTACTAAACATTGGAAGTGGGACTGCCTGCCCTGGCCTAGATACTCTATCTGCACTGCACAATGCTGTATGATGGGAGACTCTGTCAGCCACGCTGGGAGTGTATTCCTGCATGGCACATACAACAGGCAGCTACCTCTGTCTGACTGCCCACCGGCATTGCTAAACTCCTGTGCTCTGCTGGGGGACCAAATGCTTACTGTCAGGCTAATGTCACTTCCATGACATTTGTTCCAGTTTAAGACAAAGTGGCTGGTGAAAATCAGTTCAGGAACCAAATAACTATAAAATTTTCTTAAGCATCTGATGTAAACCAACAATAACTAGGCAGAATCCTGCCAGGTGCTGACCTGAACCACTGATCAGCTGCTGCCTGTGCCTACATATATTGAAACGCTGTAGTAGCTTTGAGCTGCATTTACACTGCCACAGTGGAGTATCACTTGCCCATCTCCACAGCCACCCAATGCATTTCTCTTCCTTTTTGTCTAGACCCCACTCTGAGGGGAGATACAGAGGTAACATGTTAAGGAAAGGCAGGCACTAACAAGAAGATAATACATGCTGATGTCTTGAACATGCAGAAGCTGTCAACACAACCGGCTGCAATTTCTTTTTTTCCAGCCTGCCCAAAATTAATATGCCAGTGTGTCTCAAAACTTGCTACATCCCTCATGTCCCAGTGCAACAGCACACAACCACAAGACCTATCCATCAGGTTCCTTCCCCTCACACGCACTGTGTATCATGACTGCCAGAGAGCAGAATCCTGCCCAACAGCCCAACCTGCATCTATAGGTTTCCTTCTAGGAGCATTTTCAAGTGGCAAAATGAGAAGACATCAGCAGAGCTGACACACACAGGCTACTTCAACAATGCCAGTGCAAGTCTGAAGCTGAAAGACGCATGTTGGCAAGGGATATCAGTCAGCAGTGGGGTGCAGCTCAAAATTTCCAAGAATTCCTGTGGTAGAGATGCAGCTTGTCATAATCTATGAGCATTTGTGTTGAGGCTAGAGGTCCACATGCCAACATTAGGGCCTGGAAGACAGCGCTCTCTGGGTATTTCACCACTGAACCAGAAAATACATTTTTCCACTGGTAGAAAGCCATCTTCCTGTCATTCCACTCTGAAACAATTTACAGGAAAGCTGATGGCCAAAAGCACCAGAGCCAATGGGGCTGAATCCTGTGTTTATAAAATGAGGCTTTCAGAGACTCCCTGGGCTCTCCCCCAGCCTTGTCAGTCTCTGCAGGGAGCGGGACCTGAAGATACACACCTCAGACACATCCTTGAGCTCTCACTGTCCTGGTCACCCCACTGAAGGCAAGAACTGCTCATTCTTGATGCAGGTGAGGTGCAGATAAGGATCTCCACTGCTGCTGTGGGACCACAGGAAAAAGGGAAGGAAAGGGTATATTTCTTGCTTGTCATACAAAAGAATACTGATTTTCCCTGTGTGAGGGAAGGTACTACAACAAGAAAACTGTTCCTCTCATAACTTCCATTTGATTAACACTTTTCTTTGAGTGGCGTCCTCACAGAGTTGGAAACTAAATTTACTAAGGTCTCAAATTTGATCTTAACAACTACTTTGAATTGGGTTTTAAAGAAGAAGAAAAAACACAGAATAGGAAAATCAATATTACTCCATTTTCCAGCTGGAGTGGGTTTTAGACAATCATATTTCAATCAAAACCACAACTTGTATCTATAAGACTAAAAAAGAAATCAGACGTGTGTAGGTAGAAATACAAGTTGAATAAAGAAACATGGTATTTCAGATCCCAAATGGCTTGGTTTTAATTGTAAATAACGCCAGAGTCATGCATGGCTCGGTGCAAAAGGAACTGTTACAGAGCAATTTTTAAAACCCTACCGGCAAAACTATGTGTAAAGGAAATTTTGACAGCATTTAGCTGGCCAATGAACTTTTTCTACACCCATCAGCCAGAATCCCTATTGGCCACACTCTGGTTGCCAAAATGATTATATACTGGTGAAAGAATATGCCAATAATAACAGCTTGAGTAGAGCTAGAAACCATTATTATGCCCTGTCTGCTGCTGAATGCACAAACACCACAAAAAGATTAATCAACTTACAAAACAGTAAATATTCATCTTTTAAAGGTACGATATCACACACTTCTAACTGAAGTTTAAAATTTGCTTTTATTTCGGCAAGTTTTCCACTAAAGAGACCCACAGTTTGACAAAGCCAGGTGTTGTGAATGTGTATAGATTGCCACACATGCCTACTCTATTTGTTTCTCCTCATGAGCTCTATCTTCTTCTACTCCAGAGACACACTTTCCTGTGATTTATTGCTTCTATTGTGTTGCAGAAACCTGCACGTCTCCAAGGACACTAGGTTTCTAGATTCTAAACCTCAGAACACAATATTTATCAAATATGGATACAGAACAAAAAATTCTGAATGTAGCATCAGCGCAGCTTAGCAGGTATTTCTCATTAGCAGCTGTAGAAAAGTGGAAAGGGAAATATGATTTATGTTCAGTATTTACTCTTATATAAGCACCTTCTAATGTAGCTTCCTTCTACCATATATTTGTCTTGATAATCTCAGTAGATAAAGGAGTGTGTTCGAAGAAGATTGTTTTGATTCCTCATAAAATTATGTGGGTTTTGATCTTCTTTTCTTAGATGTAAGCATGCAATTGAAGAGAAACATAAGCTGGCAGCTGACTGGCCAGCTCATGTATTGACTGCATGTTTGAAAACAAGATTGAAAAGGGATTACTTTTAGACTCTCAGACAAGAGGTATTATAATGGAGGGGTCATGTTTCACTGCACTCTTGTTTACATCCCTCCAGAGAGATCCAACCACCACCTGTAATGCTCACTCGACCTCCAAGAACACAGGAATTTCTTATCAACAACAGCTGCTGCAGAGAAAGCCGAGAGACAGAGAAGGGATGTCTACTTCTGTGCTCTGCAAAACTACCTGTGAACTATTTACTGGCACTTATGTCTAGGTAGGACTATCACTCCAGCAGTGCTAACTCCACAGCTGCACAGAGGCTGCTGAGAAAAGTAGGGCAGGACCCACTAAATGCTGGTCTCTGCTTAATGTTTGAGGTAATTTTCTCCTGCCTTTGCAGAAGGACTGGAGTGTTCCTATTAGCCAGCTTAATGTCCTTGATAAGGAAATTTTAAAAGCCATATGCTGTCAAAGCTCCCAAGGACATTCTGCAATGGCAGGCTGACCAGTGCCATTTACATTTAAGGGCTTTGAAAACATGGTGCTTCAGCCCTCATATTGCCAACCATGACTATTTGCACAAGTGCTCTTAATAAAACTCTACCTCCAAATTCACAATAGCAGCTAATAAATTAGTAACAAAACATCTGTGTTATTTTTGGGCCTTTTCTACAAAGCACTGTTCCTATAAACATAGTTGTAAGCCATTCTCACAGAGGCTAACATGAGAAAGAAAACAGGCACAAGTAATTATGGAGAAACATCTGAAAAAAGTGCCAAGTGCTGTTGCAGCCTCTGTGGGAGAAGGTAACAGAGAGGGAAGCACTGCTGAAGCCATTTTGCCTCAGTTACATGTAGTTACTGGTTGAAAAGCTGCACAGATGGGCTTCCATAATGGGAAAACCTGCACTGATATTAAACATTCAGGGATCAAAGTGCAGTGGACTTCTTCAGGGGGCAGGGAGAAAGAAGAAGAGTTCTAAAAAGGAGGTTCAGTGAAACATTTAGATTTTTTTTTTTTAAATTAGAAGATAGGAAATAATTGCACATCCTCCTTTTCTTTTAATCATGCAACACAACATTAAAGAAATTAGATTCAAAGTTGTACTAAGGGTTTTCTTACTTTTTCTTTCTTGCTTTTCATTGTGTCTTCAGTAAAAATATGATATCAATCATACAGTAAGCTTTCCTCTCAGAAGTGCTATTAAATATGGTATGGTTAGGAAACATATCAGACACTGGTATTTCCACAGAAATAAATACATACTGAAGTAGTATCACAGAGCATTAGAAGGGATAAACTAATAGTTTAAGCAAGCTTCTGAATGTTTTTTGAGTTTGGGTCTCTTTTCCTCACCTAATCTGTGTCAATAATGTTAACTAAAAACAGATCTACAAATATTTACCATGTAAAGCAGAAACACATGCAAGACACTTCAGAAAGCTCTGTTCAGCAATCCAATATTTGTTTTATTCAGTTCAACACCGATACACTGGGATCCATGCCAAGGTTATGCATGTTGTTGAATGAATCCCAAAGTGTCCTTTTCCGCTATGTTCTGAATCCCCATTAGTATAGTTCACTGCAACAATAAACCTCACCCGCTTCTCACCCGTCTGGCTCCCTGTGGAGCAATACACACTTTGCTTAAGAACCTGTATCTACACAGAAACACACCAACAATGCATTCCCAGAAGAAGACTGGCAATCGTATCAGGCAAAAATTAATTAACGCAAGTCATTTCAGATGGAAACAAGATTGCAAACACATATAGCAGATAGGTTCTCTCTTTCAAAACACCAGCAAACCCATCATGTAGGTAGGACTGTTACCAAGAGGAGAATTTGAGGCAATTGCTATAACCTTGGCGAAACCCAAGGCTGATGAGTTTTCCCAAGTTTCAGAAAATACAGGTGAAACCTATTTCATTAGTCAAATGGGATAGTTCTAGTAAGAATGATTGTTACAGGCAGATTTCACTGGCACAGAGGCAAATCCTGCCTCTTTCACACAGAAATAAAAGCAGCAGAACTAGTAGAGCTCATCTTTTCAAGAGGAATATGTGTATATCACATAGTCTATCCCATGCTCTACTATTTTCACCACTAAATACACAACAACTGATGAGCTGCCAAGTAGCCTGTGAGCAAGGATTACCCTCTCCCAGGTCAGGTCATCCAGAAGTCCTAAGGATTCTTCAGTGTTACAAGTCCTGCAATAGCAGTATAAGTTCATGCTTGTTCCGCTCAAAAAATCTGCTCAGAGAGGTTTATCTGCCTGCTATAAATAAGAATGCTTCATCCACTTAGTATGTTTCTGTCTTATCATCACTTATATTAATACATGATGCATAAAAAAAATTCACCTGTTGATATAAAAATTAACTGTCATAAAACAAACACACTGCAAAATCTGCTTTCTTTATAATAAAGAGAAACTCCACCCTCACCCATCCCTAACTTGCAACTTTTTTTTGTTCTTTCATTTGAGAACATATGAGCTCCGGTACTCTCATGCCCCGTGTGAGTTCACCATCCAATTACCTATCATCACCCAGTAGTGATTCACACCCTGAAGTTAGATTTAGTAGTTTGAAAATTCATTTCCAGCAAAGTTCAAATGAAACAGGTCAAAGGGACACACCACTGGTAACTGAGAGCACAGATGTTTAGCAGAGACAAGTTTAAATTTCATTCTGGCAATAGTTTAGCCTTTGAACTCACAGAGAGCGTAGTCTGTTTAGCAAGACGGTATTTGTGACAATTTCATTTTCATACATTTGTTTGAGTCAGTAACACTTAAAACGAGCAGTGTGTTATTTTTTTTAAAAAGTGAGAAATTACTTTGTAAAAGTAATGTAGAAAATTAGTATTTTAGTCTGCGTGGTGTGTTCTATTGAGCAAATCAGATAGGGTGAAAGAATTCAGTTATTTTTTTCTTCAAAACATTAATACCGATACCTTTCCATACTTCTGTGTCAGAACAAGACTTAAATACCTGCTTATGTTTCTCAGCTAAAGAAATAAGTTAGAAGCATGCCTTTTCAGGAGACCGATAGGAAGTTGTAAATTATAATGCAGAATAAAATAGAAATATTAGTCACACTGAATAATTCTACTATGCTAATACTGTAAGTCAAAGCTTTAAAGACACCCCTATAAAACTACAGAAATTAAACCACACTATGACCTTCTGTGTTCTACAGACCCTAACACTGAATGCCTTACGACACCTACTCTCTCGTCTGTTCCTTGATCTGTGGCTAAGCAGCAGGGCTGGGTTTGAGAGACCTGCATCACATACCAGAAGATGACATACAATTCTTTGGGCATCATGCCAGGTCTCTCTTAACATTCTTCCCAGCCATCAATTGCAGCCCTCACTGAAATACTGCAGTGCTAAATCTCTTGTGAACTGCATTGAGTTCCTGTGGAGAAGTGTTATTATAAGTAAAAGATGCACCTTCAAGGACTGATACCAGTTAATGAAACAAGAAAAGCCAAATTGAGGTAAAATTGTCCTTGCCAGAGGAGCATTTAGTCCACTTTATAAATACTGACCTCTCCAATAAGCTCAAATAAAAAGCAAAGGATCCTTCTACTATTGTTCTGCATGTTTAAAAGGTCTGGTTTGCATAACACAGTAAGTTTGCTATTACCTTTTTTCTCCAATTAAAAACATATTATGATGTCATGTACATGAGGTCAAGAATAATTCAACTTCATTTGAAAGTACTTATAGAAAATTGAAAAAATTTTCTTATACATTGTAGGAAAAGTAGATGACTTGTAAGGAAAATATTGAGTGTATTTAGTGTATTTACAAAAGAGATCCTGGATTGCCTGATCTTTCTGTTGTGTTGTGAACATAAAAAGAAATAAATTAGCATGATTCATTTTCAAAAAAATTCAGGAGAGGATAAAGGGCAGGATAATGCTTATTCTCCAGAAACATAACCTGTGGAAAGGGTACAGGACTTATCATTAACTCAGGTTTGAATTGAAGCGGTTAGAATATTAAATTGGAAGATATATTCTTAGAAAGTAAATTCAAATTTTAAATTATTAGAGGACTACTACTAATAGAAGAAACAGCTATGTCTTAATACTCTAAAATCTGAAAATTGGAACACCTTCCTCACACACTTGTATTCAGATATCTACTCTGGTCTGTATACTGCCTAAGAATTTAAAGGATATAAACACATCTTATGCCTTATGCCTCACCTTGTGAATGGCACCTAAGTTTCTTTGTGATTTCAGGCAGAAAATTGAAACATCTGTTGGACAAAGCCAAAGTAGTTTCAATATTTTCTATTTGGTTTTGATTGTACTCCAAAACTCTCCTTCAATAACAGAAATATTTTCTAACATCCTGGAAAAGTTTAGGGGATGGGAAGAAAGCAAAGGAGAGAAGGCAGGTTTGGCAGGTTTTATCCAGTTGGTGGATAAAATACTATAAAATTACTTTGGGAACAAAACATTTAGCAAGGTCTGTTGAAATAGGACAAAGGGTAATTTTAAAATGAAGATGGGTTGCTTTAGACTAGATAAAAGGAATACATTTTCTTACAGTGAGGGTGGTGAAACACTGGAATAGGTTGCCCAGAGAGGTAGTAGATGCCCATCCCTGGAAACATTCAAGCTGAGTCTGGACAGTGCTCTGAGCAACCTGATGTAGTTGAAGATGGCCCTGCTCCCTGCAGAGGGTTTGGACCTTTAAAGGTCCCTTCCAATCCAAACCATTCTATGATTTTGTGCTATGCTGTGAATGTAAATTTATAGCCAGTAACAAACAAGCTAATGAATAACAGAGCAAAGTGACCAGGCACAAACCTTCATATGGTATCTCAGTCTTTGAATTTTTATCATAGGGTTCAGTGAGATTCCAGGAAGACATTCTATGAGCTGGACAGGAGGGTATTTGATTCACTGCTTTTGAAGATGGAGTCTGCTTTCATGAGTAGCTTTTCTATGGGAGATTATTTCAATCTGCTATTAACATAGTATTTCTCTTCAGTTTTTGTGTTGAAGTGGCATGAGGTTGGCTGAAAATGTTACAAATTCTGTGTTAGTAAGAAGAGGTGAAAGTTAGATATTTTCCTGAGTTTCACCATTTTAGCGATTAAACATAAAGAAACACAGAGGCCCCACAGTAATAGTTAATTTCTGACCAGTACTAATTTAACATGTATCTTATTTCACAAGATGTTAATGTAAACCTGAGGGTGCAATTATACCCTTTAAAATGTTTTCCTCCAAATGAGATACTATTTAAACAAAGGAATATTAAGCATCAAAATTAGATTAAGCTGAACTGCTAAAGGGTATTAAGAAAAAAATACCAAAAAGCCAGCATAAATCTGATCCAGGGAAAAATGAAGTTCTGTGGCCACCAACCAATAAAAACTCTTTGGACTGTATATTTTTATGAGTTTTCTGGATTCAGAAGAATAATTCTGTTTCTTCTCTGCAGCCCAGATACTAATTGGAGACCATTACCACTTTTTTCAACAGGAACACCACAATGCCTTCAAAACGAAAATCAACTTCTTGAAAGTTTCACATTTCATTGTCGCTTTGTAGTGTGGTTTCAAATCCCATTGCATGAAAGGCAAAACCATTAATATTAAAATGGAGCAATAAAATATTTTCATATATTCCATTACAGTCCTGGGAGGCAATGAAAATGCTGAACTTTACTGGTGTCAAGGAAATTTTACACCATACAGCACCTTGAAAGACCTGTGCCTTCTTTTCTATACACACGGTAGTTAACTGTGCAAATCTAGTAGCCAATGGAAATTAGCTGAACATATCAAAATCTCATTAATATATATCATGATAAACAAGAAAAACAGAGAAACCAACAACTCTAAAAGAATACTTGTAGTTATGTGAATAAATTATCTGCTCAATGACCTAGTTTCAGTCTAGTAGGGAAATTCACACATATCCAAGGGGAAAAAAATAAAAATCAGGCCTTAAATATACTCAGAACAATTTTTAGCTATGGCATCTTTCATCTCATGATTTCTTACTAACAGTAAACCTACACGTGAGTTCTTATTCCATTTTATATGGAAAAAATATATATACAGGCACACTAAGAGCAGTAAATACAGCTGCCAGTATCCAGGCCATGACTGAACTATTTCAAGCATGAATAAAGTTTTCTCAGTTACAATGTGCTAGGAACTCATTCTTTGAAGTTTCTACCACTACCTCAGTGAATCGATTCCCCCTTTTCCAAGGGAATAGGAGGCAGGATATACAGAGTCCTACAGAGGTGTCATAGAAAACTGGGGAACAAAAGAATGTAAAGCCCTTAACTTTTCTCTATCTAATCAGAAGATCTACTCCTTAAAAAGAAAAAAAAAAAAAACCAACCCAAACAAAAACCAAACAACCCAAACAGATTTGGCTGAGGATGATGTAAGAACATATTTCAGAGGTTAGACCAATTACAGTGGTTTACATTACACCATCTCTTAATCACAGAACTATCCTTTTCTCATGAAGGTGTTTTACTTCCTCAGAAAAATAAAATCAGAGAAAAGGCCCACAAAGTCAGAAAACTTTTGAATACAATGGGATTCTAGCACTTTAGAAGGATTAAACTGTGATTACCTATGTGAGTAACCTGTAGGGGGACAATCCCTCTAACATGGTGCACAGCAAACTAGTCAGAAAGCATCAAACTAACAGGTCTAACCTAATAAATAAAATCCCACACACAGTAAGAAGTAGACCCCACAAGACTGAATTGAGTGCTATATTTCTGATTTTTGCAAATAAAATTGATAAGAAGACTGATTTTAAATACAAATATCCGGGTATAATATTCAATAATGCTGGCACTTCTACAAAATAGTATCACCAGCTGAAAGCACTGATCAAAATGTAACTTGATTTTTTTTGAGGTATTTACTAGAGAGACAATTCCCTCTAAATGGGCATTAGTTTGGAAAACTGAAGTTTGAATTAAAAAACAATACAAGTCAGTCTGGGATCATTTTAAAGTCCATTGTTGAAAAATCTCTTGTAGGTTAGAAACAGAGAGGGAAGTCTGAGAGAATACCAAAGTCTTAGAGGGCAGTTGTTTAAGTTTAATCTGTCACATAACAGATGAAAATTCAGATGTCAACATAATGCATAAGAAAGAAAATGGGCTGATTAGGTAAACAGATTAGTAGATCATTTAGACTCAGATGAGATGAAAACATTTCAATTTATGTTCCTAAGAGAATTATTTATCTTGGCAAAGGGCTGACAAATGTTTCTAGAGGAACAATATAGGAAACCTGACATAGCCCCAGTTTCAAGAGAAAAAAATAAGACCAGATCTAGAGTCTGTTAAGTTGAAGGCAAAATTATTACTAAATGGCATCAGAACTTCACAGCAAGGCCATAAAACAAATGCCATTAACCAGAGCAGACCTATTCTGGCATGCCATTCACTTTCTGACAGGAGAATCCATTCCATCTAGTTAAAGCCCAAGCACTCACAGCTGAGTGGGAGCTAATGCTGAAGATGAGAGCTTCAATACCTCTTGAGGATTTGGTTTTAATATTCAACTACCTGGCAGGCCCTGGAAACCACATCTCCTTGCCAGAAGCCCTGATCAGTAATACAGGACTGGGGAGGACAAGGTACAAAGGAAAACATGGTGTATTAAATCCCACTAGTCCTCCAGACAGGAAGAAGTTGTAAGAGAATAACTCCAAAAAAAATCCTGCAGTAATATTTTTGTGGGAAAGTCAAGGGTTGAAAAAAGGGTGAATTTATATTAATTCAGGCCCTGAACTATAGAATACAATGTGGGAGATGTGGTCAGACTGAAATCAAGTGAATATTTTTTGAAGTTAATTTTAAAAATTAAAAAAAACCTAGAATTTGTCTTCCATTACTTCAATATTATGTAAAAAATTTAAATCCCATTTTTATTTGCAATAATTAGTGTCCATTTTAAAAGCAAATTATACTTTCAAAACAAATACTTCAAAGACACTAAACCAGAAAAAGACAGAATAAAATACAAAGGCTTTACTGAAATTGCATATTTTCTGTGGGATGTTGCTTTAATATTCTTATAAACTAGCCACAGAGTACCTACATCCTTTAGCACAGACTTTGTTACACGTGCTTTCCTATGACACTGTCATTTCAGTATAATAGCACTTCGGAGGCATTTTTCACGACAATGTGTGGCAGAATACAAACTATAAATTAACATAATCCAAGCCTTCACTGCTGACAGTAAGTGACTCAGGTTTTTTCCCAAAGCAGAGTTTTTGTCCTGAAAACAAAGATTAACTTCTGACCTTTATAATTAATCAGTCTTTAAAACTCTGGTAGTACAAGGCATCCTTAAGAAAATATATTTCTTTCATCTCTGTGTGCTGGTGTTACATAGTTTTTCCTGGACAAATTGGCAACTTCTGACTCACTCATATTTATGAGAAAGAGTCCGAGTAGGCAACTTCTAGCACTGGTTCTCAGCATTATATTTCCTCCTCTATGAAAATAAGGAAGTATATTACGTAAGAAAACAACAAAAGGGGAATAACTTATTGCCCTTTTGGGTAGTCTGGGATATTTACAAATCTACATCCTTGCTGACACAGTAAAAATACAAACTAGTAATCTTGAGAGAATTACTGTCCCCAGGGCAACACTGTTTTTAATTCTTTTATTGTTATTTATCTAGTCATGGGAGAACCGCAGACTGGAAGGACTCACTTCAGTTAATTCATGTTCCATCCATAAATGACCAGATAAAAGTTACAGTGAGACTTATGAAACATTTGCTTCACTTTTTGGAGGACTGTCAGCTGTTGCATATGCAATAGCGGTACTGAAAAGACACAGATGCCATTTTGTTTCCTGCAAGATCTTCCATTTATTAAAAGGAATATTCCCCCTGTTTCTGTGCTGGAGGAGCACTTTCATTCCCAGCCAGAGAAGAGCTCTAGTTAGTGCTCAGCAGCTTCTCTGGCTGCAGGGTCCTCACAGCAGAGGGTTTCCTCCTTCTGTTTGTTGCCGTGTTGCAATAGTGATTAGTACTTTGCAAACATCTTCAGGAAGTGGGTATTTAAACCAGAAGATTCTATTAAAATCAAACAAAGCAAACATAGCCACTCCCCAACCCTTGCCAATCCTAGAACTCATAGTTAAAAATCTAGGAACCACAAAACTGATAAAACCCAAGGGACAGTAAGGACGCTATAATATTTTATAGTAAAGCTCTTTGGTTTTTAAGCAAGTTGGATCATTCTGAAGGGGCTGTGACACATTAAAAATCAGAATACATCTTCCTTGAAAAGTGACAGAAAGACACAAGTCCCAGTGATGGTTCAAGCCCCTGTCTGTCCAGCCACTTCCACCACTCTTCACTGAGATGCTATATCTGATTTTGTACATCTAAGTCACGATTATAATACATGTGTGAGATTAAAAGGTCAGTGTGAGTCACGCATATGTTTTAAAGTGTGGTTAGAGTTTTATACAAAAAATAGTTGCACAAGTCTTTATTTTAGAAACCCTAAAAGGGCAAAAAGCTCCCATAATACTAGCAACAGTTATTTCAGTTTTGTTCATTTCAGTGATAACAGTTTTCATCTGTGGGACTGAATCACGGACGTGTGCTTGCTTTTATACCCTTTAGATTAGAATTTCATTTTTAACTTTACAATTGTGTATTGAATAAAACACTTATTAACTGAGTCCTATACTAAAATTTTAAAAAAAAGGACAATCCTGGATAAAAGAATACACGCCCTTTCCCTTTAGAATTGGCCACACCTAAATATTTTTGAGCAAAACCAAATGCAGCCCAAAATGCTTTCCCAGACAACTGAATTTCCCTAACTCTATACCAATGAAATTACAATGCCCTTTTCTATTTAGTGAGTAATAGCCTAGAACTACCTGAAATAAGCAGAATTCATGATAATATCACAGATATGATGCTAGACTTTTGTTGCTTGTGCCCCAAATGCACACAAAGCAGATTCACAGCTTCTGCAAGCAGCAGCACAGCTCACTCCTATCCTCCTGACTCAGAAATGATATAGGTGATTTCCATGCTATTATTAAGCACGATAAATTTACTAAAGCTGAATTTGCCGTTATGAAAAAATACTGATAAACCAAAACTCCAAATTCTGATAATGTTTTTCATTTCCTTCAACGTTGAAAGTATTCAAACCAGTAAGGATACAATGGCTATTCACAAACTTGGTTCTAGGGGAAATATTTCTGCCTTTAATACTTAGAAATTTATTCATATCTGAATAACACCATCTGACATTTCAGAGACACCTCTGACCACACCTGTAGTTTTATAGCATTACTCTATGTACCACAAGTAAGAGCTGACCCAGTCAGTGAAGAAGAAAAGAACAAAACAAAACAACCCCAAAAAACTAAACCTGCTACTTACACCACTGGTAAATGAATGGGGGACCCCTTTGACTGTTCTATATAAGCTCTGCTAAAAATCTTCACTCAGCAAGTTTCCTGTTAACAAATGCACAATCTAAAAATAACAGATGATACACTTGAGAAATGTTGTGCTCTCAAGTTAATCCATATTACCAGTATGATATATTCAAACATAATTCAAACTCGTTAAGATATATCCAAACATATCCATAACCCACTTTTTTATTGATACCTTTTAAAGGAAATGAAAATATTTTCCTTATGTTTATGCAACTACAGTACTTTTGATGTCCAACTTACTGGAAAAGGTGAACAGTGCCAGAACAAAAATATCTACAAAAACCTTATATGATTTTGAAATGCCAGGTTAGAAATAGAATTTCTGAGCTTTTCTTGTCCAAATAGATTGGATATTAATACCTAGCAATGTTAACATGTAGAACACACTGGCTGATATGAAATTTATGTACATTTTTTTTCACAAGCAAGAGAAAAAAACTGTATTTATCTAGACCCTTTAGCTTTTAATTTCCTTCATTTACTTTAACTGTCTTTTCAAAAATTTTTTCTATTCCCCCTTTATAGTAATAAGATTTGGATTTCCTGAATAAACAGTGAACCTACATATTTCCTTATTTATAGCTCAGGCACAATCAGCATATGATCAAGGTGTCTGGCCCGTAAAATAGATTTTATATAGTACTTTTTTTTCCTAAGAGCAACTCCAAGTTATCCATACGTTTTTTTATCTTCAGAATGAATTAATTAATAAGAGAGAAATCTTGGAAATAATCAGATGATAAAATACTAAGAATTAATTAAATACATGTAGAACTGGTTTCATAGAAAGAGTTAGAATCATCCATTATGACACATTCATCAACTTTTAAGAATTATATTTCATAACGATTCATTTTAGTATACCTACATTGTAAAATGAGTAGAAGATTTCAGGGTCAGAACTCACTATGTAGACAATCAAGTCAAAAATACATTGAGCAATCTTACCTCAAAAGTGTAAAAAGTCAAGAAGATTGACTTGTGAAATTATGACAATTAATAAATTGCCAAAATATACAAAGTGTAACAGATTGATTTACTTAGTGTACATCCCGTAGTTCAAAGGCACTTGTAATGGCTGCATTTATTCATTTACCAAAACCTTTGAAAATACTGCCTTCTTCCCTTCGGTTTATTTTCACTTCTTTAAGTGATGCCACTTTATTATTGCTAAGAAACATCACAACTCATTAATTTTCAGAGAATTATGATGATGAGGAAAACTCACAATGACCCCGATGACGAAAATTTCAATAGTATTATAGAGAAGAATATTCTCTCTTTTGCTGTGGCATTCTTCATGCAGCTATACTAGTCTTACTTTATCTGACACCTCGTTGTGTCTACAAATACCCTTAGGTTTGACCATTCCCTTTACTTTTTAAGGTATTTCTTCAGCATTCTTCTGCTTTCCTGGTGTTCAGAACCAAATGTATTCATGTAGCTATTATCACATTTAATGATGCAGAAATTAATATCATCATTGCAGCTGAATAAATCCTGTCTCTTCTTATCACAGGTCACAGGCCAAAGTTCAGGCCTTATATGGGCATTAATCTCTACATTCTATAATAAATTTTTCTTTCACTAGAGAAGTTTATGTTGAGTTGCATTTTCCCAGACTAACCCCACCACCTCTATACTACCAAGAAATTGTTAAATTTCCCAGATCTCATTGTATAATTCCCTAGTGCTCCAGGTTTTTCGCCAGTAAAAGCATTTAATTTTCTTACTGCCTCAGTAAGAAAACTAATGCCCAGATCATTACTAGTTTCACTGACTGTACAGTAATAAATAAACTTTCATCAGCATTGTAGATTTATAGGTTGCTTCAGCTTGTAGATGGCATAAGTAAACATAGATTTCTCCTTTGTTAACCATTTTTCTCTCTCTGTTTTTTGTAATACTTGGAGAAGTATGTGATGGTGTCATGTACTGCTACATGCAGACATTCAGCCATGCAATGCAAGTCTTATATTCAAATGAGCACAATGAAAATATCCAGATTTTAAAGTATTTGAGCTTACTGAAAAGTGCTAGATGAAGGAATTATTTTCAAAAAAAATTTAAAAAACTATAACCAAGAAAAAAAAAAAAAAAGGAAACAACCAAACAATAAAAACCCCACAAACCTCAAACCTCTTTTTTCTGCTACCTGTCTAACTCCATTCAGAGTAAGATGGAAGAATTTGACTGACTGGAATGCAGCCACCTGTAAAGCCTATTCCAACCAACAAACATTTCTATTGAGATGTTTATTCCACTTTTGACAGAGTAATTTTATTTTAGCAGAAACCCCCAGTAACCTGAAAAAGTTGCATTTAATCTGGGTGAAGGCATGTTTTAATGTGGAGGTATTTGCTTTAGCTGGCAGCCATATAATTGCATGTTACTGTGAAGATTTTTGTACAGTTAAGTTACACTTTGCCTGCCTGAAGAATAAAACTGGGCCTTTCTTTCTGTGTAGGTTAAATTTGTACAAATGAATAATAGTAGTTTAGCAAGGAGTAGAAGTAATTAAAATCCAAGTCCTGATTCTTTACCTCTTCTCCCCTCCTCTTTCCCCCCACTGAAAAAAAAAAAAAAAAAATTCAGGCTGTTATGTTTCTACTTTCCAGATGTGAACAACTGGATTAAATTCTATGGAGAGCTTTTAAAAAATCATAACAAGTCAATGGGTCACAGTCTTCACAGCATAAAGGGAAAAATGCTAAGGCCTCATTGCTGAGACGAAGCAACATGGCTGCAGCAGCTGCAAGGTCACAGAGATTGAAACAGAACCATGGAAAAGAAACCACAGCCACAAGAATGACAACAGAAATTACTTGTAATTTTTTTTTCCATCATAGCGACTGGAGAACTGCATTCCTTTCTATAGCAAAGCTGGCTCAATTGCTATACCAGCAAAATTGTTTCCCTGGTTTGGGAAGGAAAAGGTTTTCCCCACCTCTGTGAAGAGTTTTTGATATTTGAGTCAAGATCATTGACAAGGTTCAACAGTGCAAATAATGCTCCCTGAAACTTGTGAAGATTATTGTGACTTATTATTATTCAAGTTGAAAATAAAAGTGCCTGGGATGAAAGAACAAGATAGACAATACAGGATATGTTACCCAGAAATTTCAAAAGCAGTTTTTCCTCACCAGCTTGGATTCCTCCTGCAAGATCTGTGAAAGGTAGCAAGATGAAAAAAGCCTATACTCTCAGCAGAAAAGTCTGATCCTTCTCCCCTCTAGTCTTTGAAGAGGCTAAATAAAGCTAAGGCATGAGCAGCAGCCTTAAGGTCCAGAGTAAAGCTGCATGAACACCACAAAAAGCTTTGTGAAAAGGTATTTGAAAAGGAGGCACAAACCCACTTAACATTTATGACTTGGACTTTCTGTGAACAGTCTTAATAAAAAATTGCCAATTTTATCCATACAGACAACTTGATAAATACTAGATTTCTTTACATGCCTAAGTATATAAATAACGCTATGCTTTTTAAGTAAATCAGCATATACAATCAAATCTAAACGCAATTTTTTTTCAAGTAAAAATCAGCTGATTTGCTAAAATCTAAGTAGCAACATGTTCAATAGTTCTATTTTTTATACAGTGTCTGGTACTTAAAAACAAGAAAGACATTTCATAAGCCCTTTTATTGTGTTGTACTGAATAAAGGTAAGAAACACAAAATGCACCACTGAGTAAATGGTTCTTTTTTAAATTCTTTTGTTTCTTAAGGAACTTCATACGCTTAAATTCATATGAAAGTATAAAGGTATAAAAAGGTAACAAAAGTGCACCCTTCTTTATCTAGAATTGTATCTTTCTAATAAGATACTAAATTAATTAGACTAACAAATCACACTGGCTTTGAGTAACATTTTGCTGTATATTAACTTGCATTCAGTGCACAAAGAAATAAATGTTTCTTGAATGTACTTTCTGTTTCTGCAATGAAATTCTGTAGTTACATACACCTAATATGTTTATTGTTACTAGCAATAAGAATTTTATGTAAAAAATTTACACTTCACATCAATTAGCTGTTGGACTTGACCATGTTAGTGGTCTTTTCCAATTTCAATGATTCTATGGTCCTATAATAATTAATCCTGTTGAGAAGATATATAGAATAGCAACACTATTTCATACTAAGCACTTCAATTTTTGAGAAGGCTGCAGGGAGAAATAGCTAAAACCATAATCACTTCAACATGTTCTTTCCATAAAGCTTTTCCTTTAGAGGCTTGCTGTGTGGAGTTCCTGAGTGCTTTGCCACCCCTGGCACCTCCACCCCGCAAGCACCGGAGTGGCCGTGATGGTCCCACATAACCCCCGCACTGGTGCCTGTGGTGACAGAGGTACAGTCACACATGAGCAGGGGGAGTCTGACAGCAGCACAACCACCCTTGGGAAAAGGACAAGGAATGGGTGTGGATGGGCTAGGCCAGCAAAGTGCAACTGGGGGCAACTTGTGCTGAACCCACGAGAACTGAGTAGATAAAACAGGTCCAGGACCTTGCCAGGCTTTCTACTACTATAAGAGACTTTCTTTTGGCTTTTAGCTATACCCATTTTATATGCCAACACAGGGGTGGAGAGCAGACAAAACTGTCTGGCTTTACTAAACCAGAGAGAGATCACTGGGCTTTTCCCATTTGAGGAAACAGTTCCTCTCTTACAGGTAGAAAATAAACAAGATATTTTATCCTTGGTGATTCTCCATTTAAAATGCTAAAGGCTTTCTTATGATTACAATAAGAAGACTTTCTTATTATTCCCCTAGGAGACAGAAATCACCTACTGAGCTTTTAAATTCTTAAATTTTAATTCAAGTTTTAAGCTAGTTACCCACATCCAAGGTCATATCTGTACATGGGTCACAACTCACTGCCAGCAGCCAGACTCACTCGTATTTTACACCTCTGTCATGATCTAAGGATTCATCATAATTTTTTTTAAATTGTATTTCTAAAATATAGTATACCTAGTAATTTCGCTATGTGCTCAGTTCTATAAGCGTGCTCATTCCTCAGAAATCTTTGATCATGTAGAACTGGCAACAGCTGTTTTACAGAAAATCAGTACCAATGGTACTAAATGAAGATAATTCACTCTCCATAACAGTCTTATTTTCAGAAGCATTTGCTTCTTGATTGACCAACTTGTCCTTGCTATGCATCATTCATGCTTAGCCATTAAGATGTTCAAAGCTCTCCAGGATACAAGGTGAGGAAAAGTGGCATGTGGCAATGTGATATGCTTGCTGAACCTCAAGCAAGGGATAGAAATGAAGGGATACCTAAGATTTATTCACATTTTCCTGGTAACGAATGTGAACTGCATGTATTTGCTGGCAAGTAATTTAAGTGGAGACAGATAGCTATGGGGCAAAGTAGAGCATCCTACCACGGAGTCACATACAGCTCTTCTGATATAGGAGTTCAGTCTTTAACCTCATCTGACTTAATCTGGCTTATCTTTTAAAAACTCAGCCAAGAAATACGATAATGAGATACAACAGGAACTCCTTTTTAATTGTAAGGGTAGTACTGTGTTACATATTTTTGGATTTACTACTTAAAATTAGAAGGAAACCTGAGTATAATCCAAGACCATCTATACAAGCATAACAACTGTAAGTGCTAGCCCACTGTTCACTGAAGGTGGAGGATAAAGATACAAAACAAGTTTTTAATTCTTAATAGAAATTGAATAGAAATTGAACTTCCAGCTCGGGAAATAGAACCCCGATACAGAGTCAGTCCCAAATAATGTCAGGAGCATGAGAAAAAACAATACTTTTCTGGCAGAAAGCTTGCTCATAACATGATCCCTACACAGTACATTGTTTAGAGATTTTTGAACAATCAGCTTTGATTTAAAAATATGTGTAAATGTTAGTTCTGTGTGAGACACATAAGTTAGTGTTTTACCCTCTGGCAAGAATTTGAAGTCCTATAGAACTAGAATTCCATCTGTAAAAGAAACATTTATTGTTCAATATAAAGGTAACAGCCAGTCTTCCATCAACACCTTCGTCATCCTTCAACTTCAGTAAGGTGTATTCTGAGAACAATTCAATCACACAGAAAATTATACTGGTCTGCTATTTTGATTTACTTTCTAAATTTGTGAATTACCTTTCAAATACTGTATTTTCAGGAGCACCCTTAAAACCATTGTGTCACTTGGGATTGAGTTCAGGTCTAAGACTAGCAAGCAAATACCACAGACATCAGTTCAAACATAAGCTGAGAGTCAAATTTCAATTTGATGTGGATGCTAATCTTTAAATCAGCCTCATGCTAAGCCACTGGGAGAGCAGGTACACTGCAAAAAACCAGTATTGCTCTGGCCTTGCTTCCAAATTAATACCTTTTTCCACTAATAATATACTCTTGAGTCCCATGCTAAAAATATTTTCTTTACATTTAGCTTTTCCCTTTTTGAACTAACTTTTCACCTGCTTTCTGCACATTACAGTAGCAGAGTTAAGCTAAAATGTTATTTCACTTTGGCAGTTTTATTAGGAGAACTGAAAATGTCGTGCGAGATTGTGAACCCTTGTGGTTGGGCTCTGGCAGATGTTTTTAGATCTTAGACCAGAAAACTCATAGGAAGGTTGTTAACAGAACTAACAATTTTAAAGCATCTTGCTTCCACATGTCTGATGCAGGAAAACTTTATGACAGTGCTGGAAAGTTAGTCTTTCTTGGTTCTCTTCATCTTCAGCAGAAAGTTCTGACTGCAGATCAGTGAAGCTCAAACTTGCATTAAGCTGGCCAGCAGCAGGGTATGGTTGAACCAGCAGCACAAAGAGAGGCTATTCTTACTTTCAGCTCTGTGAGGAATCAGCTGGAGTCTTTCCTTTGACTCTTGATAGCTCTGACATTTAAAGGATATTACCACTTTCTTGACAAACTCTAAGTTTGACAATACCTATAGTAAGTGCTTAGGATCCAGAAATTCACTGATGGAAATAACACTGGACAAGTATAAAGTGACCCTTTAATTTTCTTTCCTACTTAAATAATTATTTTTACAGACTTTCTTAAAACTCACAAGATACTTGTCAGTGTCTTGAGGTAGTGACGTTTCAGAGTTCTGTATCTAATAGTCTTGCTAATCAGTGTTAGACTGAATTTCTGGTACACTGAAGTTTGACCTTTCATGACAAGATCCTCCAGCTGAGAACAGATTAGATGATAGGATAGGAATCAAACTTCAGAATTATTTCAACAGCATTAATCTCAGATTTGTCTTTAAGGTGACATTCTAATTATACAGAAGAGACTTGATTGTACACATCTTAAACAGAAACTTTCTTTCCTGAAACAAAATGATGTCTAACAGCCTGCTGGTAAAGGCAAGCACATGACTTAAAGCAATGTCAAAAATGTCAGGAAAATTTTGAGTTTCTGCTAGAATTAATTTGATTTAAAATGGTTGCCTTGGATTTAGTTATACACTATCTACCACCAGTAGATGCATGAATGTCAAGTGGAATGAAAAGATCTTTTAATAAGAGTGAGTCCTTTTAATAAGGGTGAGTCCTTTTCTTCAGGCAGAGTTATTCTGCTCACTGTCAGCTTTCCAGAAAGAGAAGAATGCCCTTACTTTAACTTTGGGCGGTCAGCTATTTTCCCTGTACTCAACAGACAGCTGGATTGCAGTGCTGAAGAAAGGGAAGGAAAAGGTCCATTGGCAAAAACTACAATTTATCAGAACAGTGAGAACTCTCGTTGGGGGAAATGGAAGGCAGCCATCAGCACCAAACTAAACAATATCAGCTAGATCTGCAACTTCACTTTAGCACCAAGTACAGAGGTTGTACTTCCTATCAACAGTTAGGCAGATAAAAAGAATGAGGGAAAATAGCAAGCATATGTCTTAGCAAATACAATGTGACCACATTTCTGCTAAGTATCTGGGTGGAAATCTGTAACCGAGAAAATTTCACAAGAATGTTCAGAGACTGCTTCTGCTCCAGCTTTTCCAGCTCTTTGCTTGCATCTCTCCTTTTTCATTCTTCCATATTTTCCTATTTTTCATTCATCGCCACTTTTTTGTTGCTAGTCAAAAGTAGTTTGTTTTGTTCAGTTTGGGTTTTTTTCAACAAAATAATAAGAAAAAAAGTTGAACAGAAATTCTCCCAAGTATTTCAACAACTTATAAACAGCTCCAGTCATTTCCAGGCTGATAGTCAAATAGGTACAGCTGGTCTTCCCTCAGATATCTTTTCAATTTCACGCATCCTTGCTGTAAACCACCATCCCAAGTAAATAATAAATGAATGCATTTGCCATCAGGAAGAATAAGTGTCATAACCCTGAACTATGGAAATTGTAGAATGGATAAGTAAAAAGCAACACCACAGAAATTCTTTGTGTCCTTAATATAATCACCTATAAGAGGATGCTAATTTTTGGAAATTTTAGAGCAACAGAAGAAATTAGAAATGGTGTGGGGAAAATTATATATTTTGCCATTGAGAAATAGCTAGCTTATTGAAGTAAACTTGTGTTCTTCATGAGAAAATATGCAGATACACTTGGTAGAAACAGAACTCTTCATAAATCCAAAGACTGGACAAAATTTAGTTCCAAACTTGAAAATCTCAAATATGGCAATTTAAAAATTGATTCATTACAGAGTTAAAATCTTCTATTCTTCTGTTCTTTGGACCTCTATGCATCTCAGCTAGCAATCTTTTTCCCCTAACACTTGGATAATTAGAGCTTGCTGATTAGAGGAGCCACCTTTTCTGCATGCCAAAAGGACTGGGCACCTTGGGGCATCTGCTCTGTGTTCACAGTTATTAGGGTCACTAATCTACAAACAATAGACTCCAACTGCAACACAGACACAGAACCAAAGTGAGTTCTGCATTAATGTGGTGACTCTATTTGTGTGATAATGACATATAACCATAGCAATGGGAACCTTAAAAAATACCTCTACATTATCCGTTTCTGTTTTCTTCTGCTAATGTCAGCCATCACAGTCATTCATTCCTAATTCAGTATTACTCCCAAAGTGGAGTTTCACAGACAAGAAGGGCCAAGTCAATCAAAAACTCTCAAGGTTCAAGAAAGTCCCTTTTACCAAAATACCAAAGAAACAAGGTTTTCATATTTGACAGTAGGAAAATTATTGCCTTCTCTTGCTCTGAGATCTTAGGTATTCCAGTTACTTGCAATGTAGGAGCATGGCATATACTATTCCCCTATACCATATAGGGGAATATCTTTGAATTAAACTTAGCAGATATAAGGTATTCAATACTTCTGTGGAGGTTTGAGCAACAAACCAGAACTTCCTAAAATGAAGAAAAAAGCATCAATGAAAAACGTATTATATTCACTGTAGATAAGGGAAAAGAGAAAGAATATTGTCCTCATCTTCCTGGCTATACTCTAATTTCACTGTAAATTTATTGCAGTTTCCCATCCCTTCTGCTGATGTTTTTTATTTCTCTGACTCTCCTTCTTTCTCAATGCCCTTTTAGCCTTGCTAATAGGATGCAATTACTCAGGTGAGTTTTAATCTTGTAAAATACAGTCATGGTCTAGTTGCAAACCAAAAGTAAAGCAATGTTAAGTAAGTGGAAATTAAATGTTTTCCATCCACTAACTGATAAAGAACAATAGCCCTGTGCTAATGGCAGTCAGACATGTGATTTACAATCCCCACAAACAATCTCATTAGGGCATTTTTGTTGTGTATCTGTTGGGGGTTTTGGTTTATTTCCTTCTATTCTTTTGCACTCCCAATCTGTATACCTAGCTCTTGAGAGTAAATGGTAAAATCTAAGAGCAAACAGCTCCAAAGAGAATGTCTTTTCTGTACCTATCTTTCCTGCCAAGAGCACTTAAAACCACAAAACACAGTATCTACAAAAATCTTTTTCTTATTTAAAAAAGTATACAGAATGATGCTAGCTGAAAATAGGCCAGAATAAATACTTGATCCAGTGACTGTTTTCCTTTCTAAACATCCAAACTAAATACAATTTTGAAAATAATTGTTTTGTTGATAACATACAAATAATAAAATTCCTCTTCTGTTAAAAAATTATCGTATATTTGGTGGGAAAAGTCTCAGATTCTTAACAGTAACAATCCCTTTTTATTTTTTTTTTATGTAACTATCTGGGGACTTTCACTCTGAAAAGTTAGACTTAAGAAATTTCCATCTTGCTCCATTGCAGACAGTACTACTAGCAAAAGCTTCAGTTGAATTGCTTTAGGCACACTCAGATGGACTCACCCCACCATCAGAAAAAAAGTACAGAAAGAGTAGGAAAAAATCTGCATGTTTAAAGAGTCACATAAGATGATAGTGGCACCCTTGTATGAGATCTACAGTATCTCTGACAGCCCCACAGATTTTTCAGTGCAGTTCTGTAGCTTGGAATCACAATATCGAGGCTTAACTTCACATGGAATCTCAAAAAGTGTTTTGTAAGCACGGTATGCATCTCAACTTTTTATAGGCAAAAGTTTAAAGACGTTATAAACAAGCAAACTCCAATTGTTTATACACTGCATTCCTGTGAATTTAATAATAATTTAAAACCATTTATGATCATCAGTAGACACAACCTTTTGAATTTTGACTGCTGTACAGACAGTTTCCTCCTAAATGGAAGAGGTCAAGCTGTCCCCATTTACATCACTAGTTATCCCACAGACTTTTCAGCTTCTCATCTGGAAGTAAGGCTGTGTTCATTTCTTAAAGCAGTGTTGTCCTCAGGCCTTATCTGAGATATGAAGCACTGTCAGAAATATCATCTTCTGCACTGCCCTGTGATAGTCCTGACCCTTTCCATGACTGTCCATTTTTTCCACTGCTCTACAGCATTTAACTGCAGTTAACTGCAACTCATTTGTCCCAACCAGCCACATCTGAGCCTGAATGGTGAACCAGATGAGTAACCTCAGAACAGAACTTATTAAATAGCACTTACTAAATTTTTTTCACCCTGAGGTCTTTCACTACACAACTGAACAAACAATTGTGTTGGCACTGCTGAAGAGGTAGCAACACAGGAGGGTTGTGGACAGTAATGAGGTATAGATATTGGCCAAGATGGTATTGCATCTAATATCTCTGATCACCCAAATGTGTGTGGTGACCTGTCTGGAGAAGTAAATGGATAGTTAAGTACCAGAAGGGCAGAGGATGAGAAGTCAGATCTGTGAGGAGGAGGATAAAAAGGCAAGGACATTTGTAAAGAAGAAATAGAACAGGGAAGAAGGAACAAGACATACAAGATTAGATTTTTTCTCCTTTTATGGCAAAAGAACATCCCTTAGCACGTGTCTGTGTCATGCTAATACATGAGAAGTCATATCAGCATTTCTAGATTTACACAATCAAAGTGAGACGCTTAAGAACCCTCTTGAAACAAAGTCACAGCACGTATGTTTTGAAAATGGAACATTATGCTACACTCCTTTTTCTTCCTAAACTGGTTCCTAAGGAAATTACACAGGCATTTTACATTAATTTTTTTTATTTCTTAAAGGCTCAATGTTTGAAGTGGCAATAGAAAATTCACAGTTCCTGCTTTGAGGAATAATTTTCTTAGAAAAAACAGGGGATACAATGTACCAGTTTTTCTGTAATAAAGGTAGTATCCCCCATTAGCCTGTAATGCTGTAATGTATTATTAAACACTTAAAGGTACTGTTGATGGAATGTACTACAATAATAGCATAGCTGGAAAAGACTTCTACTTCTTTTTCAGGATAATTTATTCCATATTGGGCCAACTGGAAAGCTTTTCAAAGACTGTCAGCACCATTAGCTCTTTTCTGTTGAGGCAGAAGCAAGAGTATTGAATGTGTATTGATTCGATGTTATTCTGAGACTGCACAAGATTTGGAAACTGGACAGAACTAGATATGTAGGTGTACCAGGACAAAAAAGAAAAACTAAAACACGCTTCATCCACACCAAAGCAATGCAGAAAGCTTATCCAGGTTCTGAACGCAATTTGATTGGGGATTTCTTATCAGCATATTGATTTAATTCTTTCTCTTATTTATATATCTAGATGAAAGCTCCATTGACGCTCAAAAACAAATGGAAAAAACCCAAATGAATGAGAATCTAATATTATTTATATTTTATTCATATTTATTTGATGCGCTGTCTCTTGTATATTCAGAGGTCTTATATTTACAGTACAGAGGTAATCACTGTTAGAATTTACTTGCAAAGACTATTTTCCAACAATATTTTTTTTCTCCAATACAGGTTTTAGCTGTGGTTGCCTCATACATGTTATAGCCCTGCAGTGTTTAATTACTGATATGTTTCAGCTAAGTTAACAGCATGTTTTGGGTGCATACATTAACCTCATCTAGATGTGTATATGAAGTATTTTTGACAATTTATAGGTTTTAAGTTACAAGTTTCAGATGAAGGAGACCCTTTGCACTGAACATACACACTTTATAAAGAAATTATGCTGTTGAATAATAACACCTTGAGGAGTCTACTCTTAACCTCAACTATTTTGTGGATCTGTTTTGTAACACATCCCCACAAAAAGCTGTAACCACAACTGAGATGACAGCAAAGTAAAAGTCCTGTATGAATGATTCCAGTAACCAACAAAAGCCTCTCACATGAGTTCTTCCTTGAAAGAGAGGATACCTTCAGAGAGTGACAAGAAGATCAGGCTTTCCTTCCAGTCACAGTCACCTGCTAGCTAGTCAAATACATAGGACGAAGACAGGTCTGCAGACATGACTTTTACATACAAAGGAAGGACAGACTCCTAGAAATTTAATGGGAAATATAACAAAACCTTCCACCAAAAATTTAGAGACAAATAGGAAAGAAAATCTGGATCTGAACAGAAT
Source organism: Dicrurus megarhynchus (assembly GCA_013399195.1). Lineage (NCBI taxonomy): Eukaryota > Metazoa > Chordata > Aves > Passeriformes > Dicruridae > Dicrurus > Dicrurus megarhynchus. The sequence goes on from VXAD01010521.1 coordinate 830,062, forward strand.
CCCTGGAAGGCTCCAAGAAAGAATTTGGCTTTAAAAGCAAGCACATTTCACAGGGAGTTGGATACTTCTGTGGAAAGCAGTCGCAGAATAAGAGAGAATTCCAGCCCCGAGCATCCAGAAAGTAGCTAGGAGAGAACTAGACCTCATGAGACATCATTTTGGATTGATCTGTCACTAGGTAGATCATAACAGTGGGATTTTCTTTCCCTTTGTTACCTATCTGAACAAAATTTTTGAACTATATTTTTAGTATATATATAAGGTGATAACACATTTTTACTGTATTTTATCTATTGTAGTAGATTACCATAATATCCAAGCAAGTGGTCAGCATCAAGCTATTCTTCACCCAGAATGAAGTGAGTCTACAAAGGTACGTTTCCAAATACCTCAAGATGTTCCCAGCTTCCCAGTACATTCTTTTTCTTCCACAATAGAAAGAGTACAGACCTGTTTGAGAGCAGTTTTTTCCAAGACAGGGAATGAAGAAATATAGCAAGAGAGAGGCATGTCTAATTTCCCAAAATCTCAAGGGAGGTGGAAGTAGACTAGATTCTTCTTTAGAGAAGTAACTCTGATTCGTGCCATTATTAATATTGCTTCAGAAAAGAAAATTTACTGTAATAAATATCCATCAGCATTTCAATCATAATTTTATCTTCGAAAAGCCAGCATCATCACATGCTTTTTATTTTTATTTGATCAGCAGTGCAGAGTCTGGCCCACATTAGGAAGATCAAATTTTATTATTGACAGACAAATGAGCTGTCAGGAAATTCTCGGTCCTATCAGAAATGACATCTTGATTTGCTCATTGTTAAACAAGAAGTTCAGAGGTTTGATAGACGAAAGAAAGCATGTTCAGCAGTTTACATTAAGGACCTAGCATGCAAGAAAGACATTAAAATTAGTCCTGAAATAGGAGCATGAATTTCACCAGAATATTTCTGGTACATTTTCCCAAAAGAACAGGGATATCAGATTTTGAAAACCAGGCAAAACTAGATGTTTATGACTGTTCAGTTTATTTAACTTTCAGGAGTTCTTACTAAATGTATCCTATAGAGTTGAATTTACTTCTTTACCTGCTTTATTGAAGAGTCAGCTTTCATTTTTGAATGAAATTTGACTTTTCTGTCCATGTTACAATAAATAGCCTTGACTGCTGTCATGCAAATCAACAAAAAAATTCGTACACAGATTTTTTAAATGGGTTTCAAAACTGTCAGATACTATTTTGCACCTTTACTGAATTTAAGCATTTTGCTGAAACACTCAGAAAGGAAAGCTCTGCATCTTTAATGCCACATCAATGACGGTTTTAGAGACTTAAAGACCACGTAAGTGAGAAATTGATAGCTGTTTGATAACCATGCAGGGTGATATTTTTCTAACCTGATGGCCCATCAAATATATATTCATCTATTTTACGTATCTCAACCCCTATAGGCATGAGGCGGAGTGTGAGCCAAAGGTCACTGATCTCAACAGATGCATTTCATTCACTGAAATGGCTTTGGACATGACTCAAAATGAGCACTGGTTCACTCTTTTGCTGATGTTGCAGTTTCAAACATAGAAAGCCATATTAGATTACCAATTTTGAAAAGAGGGTCCTGTAGATTGTAGTTCTAATTTATTTTTTTCAAATAGGTATTTTTTTATAAAATTTTATACTCTAAGCTGATTTTATACTCTAAACTTATGTTTCCATAATTAACAAGCATAGACCTATGTGAGATTACTGCCCGTGCAATATCATGCATACCCGTGGGACCTGAAACAGAAATGTAAGGATAATGGGGTATGGATTTATGGACATCAAAGGGAACCATGTCATTAAAGTAACCAATATCACCATGGCTCCTACTTTTTAATCTAAAATTCCACCAGAAGCATAACAAAATAATGAGAGAATGTCATTGAACAGCAACGGTAAGGAAACAGACCTACTACTGTTTGGAGTAAGTTCCTGCAGAAAATAGTACTGTTTTAAATCCTACTGCAAGTCTACAGCAATTTCTATTAATTACTTAATTTGCAATCATAAATTGATAGTATTACTCTGTGATATCACAATATTAAACACCATGTTCTAATGAACTAGACATTTTGAATATATAGTCCAGTTCAGTTTTTCATATAACTTATGTAATTGTATAATATTATATTATACAATTAATACATAATAATATATATATATAATTAAATTATATATATATATATAATTACATAATAGTATTATGTAATATGTATATGGTATGTAATCATGCTGAGGATTTTTTTAATATATTGCCTCAGAATTTAAACTACGGTGAAACAATGCAATCTATTTTTTAGGTTCAAGAATATGTGGCTTGGGCCCCTGGCACGTTAGTAGAATTGCACTAGATCAGATATATCTTCTCCTTGAATAAAAAGAACACTTAGATGAATCTGAAACCAAAAACCTGTGAGTACTTTGGTCTTCCAAATGGCTCCTCCCTAAAAGAACTGGATTTACACATATTTAATAAACTATTTGCTTCATCACACTGCCAGGAATAACATCTTCCCATGCACAGAAATAGACATTTGATAATGTACTTACATTATCAAGTTTTACAACCTTTCATTCTAACCAAAGATGTATTAAAAAAAGAAAGTGAAATTGTGATTTATTAAAATAGTATTGCTAAATTTTTAGATAAATCTGAAGGAGAAGTCAGGTAGATATTTGGTAAAACTAAATACCAGTGATAAATAGAAAAGAAACTCCCTATGAGTGGGAAACTGGATGGATGTCAGTATCTGTGCATGAGCTGGCAAGCTATCCTGAAAAACAGAATGAATTTCAGTAGTTCCCCTGGTAGTTCTGTAAACAATTATACAATAATTAGCCATGCATATCTGAAAAAAGAAAAATACTATACTTTTCAAAGCTAAAGGTCACATGGATAAGTTGATGGCTTTCTGACAGCAGATTACTAGCAACCAACAAAACCCATTTCTGATCTAAGCTTAAACACAGGGTCATCATGTTTATTCATCATATAAACTTGAAAAAAACAGAGCATTAAATATTTTGTACATGGGGGATGGACATTTTTCTGACCCTTTATGAGCAAATTAATTCATTATGCAAATGCACAATCACATGTTTGGCACAAGGAGTTTACTCATTTCCTTAGCTTCTCACATTGTGCAATTTGTTTTTTAATGCAGACTTCTGCTTACTATTAATGATAAATAAATCAAAAGTTCTCTTTTGTGAATGTCTCGCAGCTGGCCCTTCATAAATCTAAAATGCCAATAACTATCAAGTATTGCAGATACGCCTTAGTGGGAACATTCCAACTGTTTTGGTCATACTGTAATTTTGGTTTCAGAAATATGGTTTTAATAGGGTTTTACTAGGGAAAATGTTCACTGGAAATGCTTGAATTTTTTTAAACTCAGACTTGAAATTACAAAGCAAATGTGGGAAAATAGGTGGAATCTAGTCTGCTAAACACTCCCTATAAAGTTCACACTCTTGAGAATATTTCTAGTACTGCAAAAATATTCTCACAAGTGAAATAATATTTCTTTGATCTGTGTTAATCAAAAACCTCCAAGGGAGCCATTTCTGTAGATGAAGGGGGGGAAAAGATCTTTGTAAAACATCAGCCACTCCATAAATCAGACATGCTATGGTATTATGGAGAAGAAGAGTCACCCTAATTGCTAGCATATTAGAGAAAGAGATAGAGGTCTTCTAAAGGTTGCATGGGCCCATCTTTAAATTTTCTTGGATCTTGTCAAACAAACTTCACATATGCCTACTTTCAAAATGTGATTTTCAGCTCTTCAGAACATTCTCCACTGACTGAAATATAAAGCTATCTTTTTGCTCTGGAATCTTTTTTCTTATCACAAAATCTCAAAATATAAAGCTGGAAGGGGAAAAAAAAGGTCCTTTATATGATGCTCTTTACCTCTACCAAGCAGGATCAAACTGCACGTCAGAGGTTCCTGGCAGATAGATACTTCTCTAACTTCACTGTTCAGGCCCTTAGTAATGAAAGCCTTTTCCAAGAATCTATCCCAATATTTATTTAGCCTTATGAGTAGCCATCACGTTTTGCTAAAATCTAACAGAAATATTTCATGGTACAGTTAACTAATTTCTTGTTGTTTTATCCAGCTTTAGTGGAAACATCTTACTTATTTGAAGACTTAGCATGCTTCCTTCTTGTCTCCTCTAGATTCATGAGCGTTTTCCCAGTTTCACAGGTTCTGATAATTTCAGCTGCTCAGCCACTGACTGTCTCCAAGAGCCAATCCCTGCAGAAAGAGTGGTGTCCCAAGGCTGACCCCACAAACCAGCTCCAAGGCTCTCCCACCTCTGAGTGGAAACTATTGCATGCCCTGTGACATCTCCAGCTCTGACAGATCTCAGTGTGACATTAGTGTGTACCAGGCTCATGTGAGGTCACTGCAGGCCAAAGTGACCTCTTGTGAAATACAGTGGTTCTGTCCTGTGCCCGAGGCACAATGCCATGATCCTCCCCATGCCAGTGCTTATCTCAAAGTCCAACCCCTGCCTCAAAATGCTTGCTGAGTCTTCCAGGAGGGTGCTACTTACAAAGATTATAAGAACACTCTCTAACCTACTATCCAGATAGCTGATTAAAGAGTTCATAGTGGACTGCACAAAACCGCTGAGCATAGTCTTTGAGTCTGAATTCATCCTCTAAAGATTCATCTTGTGTCTAGACTGTATCTCCTTATCTCCTTTGCTTATGAAAATATCCACAGCTCTAATGTAACAGTGTTTAATACCTTTTCTCTACTGAAAAGGGGTATTAGCCAGTCCTGGTTGGAAATTAATTAGATTTAACGTATTTGTGACAGGTCTGTATTGACTACAACTTACCTCTTTTTGCTACTCTCCTTTTTCAAAGTACATACAAATACTTAGCTTAATTTCCAGTTCCAGTATTTTTCCATGCATTGAAGCAAAGCTGACTCATCAATAATAACTCTTTTTTATTTCAAGGCAGACACTAGCTTTATCATTTTCATAGAATATGCTGAGTTGGAAGGGATGCATCAGGATCATGGAGTCCAGCTCCCAGCCCTGCACAGCACCATCCCCAAGAGTCACACCATGTGCCTGAGAGCATTGTCCAACAAACACTTCCTGACACTCAGACAAGGGTTAGTGCTCTGATCACTTCCCTGGGGAGCCTATTCCAGTGCCCAACCATCCTCTGCACAAAAAGCTTCTCCTGATATCTAACCTAAACCTCCCCTGACTCAGCATTACGCCATTTCCTGGAGTCCTGTCACTGGTCATGAGAGAGGAGAGATCCTTCTGGAGTAATATCCAATGTCCCTGATAACCAAATAAAAAACTTCAGTTTCTCTGGTAGGCAAATTGCAAGTATTAGCAAATCCTCTGCTTGAATCTCTTACAATATGTCAATTAACTCTTCCTGTTCTGTGAGACCGTGTCAAAAATAAATTTTTTAATTTTTCACTTAAATCAGAATTAGATATATGGGCATAATTCTATATATTCTACACAGCTACACATCAATTAATTCTTTTAAAAGAGAGTTTAAAAGGTAAAACAATAATAATATTTATGTTTCAGGAGTTCCCAGATAAAATGAAATTAGGAAAAGAAATAATATTGGGAAAGAGGAATAAATTTGTAAGATAGATGAGGAAAACAGAAAAAAAAACAGCGTAAAAAAATCGAAAATACACCCCAACAAATCCAAAACAAACAATAACAAAAAAACCAACCAAAGACAAAGGCAGATGAGAGTAAATAGAACAAACAAACTGTTATTGAATCTGGATTTAAAGTGGCTCTTCAAATTAATCATATTCAAGATTTATTCTTTAGGGTAAAACTACTAAGGAAAATATTCCAAAATGTATTAAAAATAATTTGAACAACTTCAAAAGTATTTCATTTCTGTTTTGCAGCTTCGACTAGTACATTATTTATCATTTGGATCACAATAAGACAAATTCCCCAAATTAGCACAGCTTCACCAAAACAGAGAAGAAAAACAAAGAAATATTTAAAGATGCCAAGGTCACTCTTCCTTATGTTCCTTGGCCACACATTGCTTCTGAATCTCTTACACCAGCAGAGCTGACAGAAATATTCTGCTTAGCTTCTCATTAAGCAAAGGACAACTACTGGTTTACAAAACTTTTTCTACTGGAGAACCAAGCCCTAAGTTTGTTCCTACTTTTTTCTTTGCTGCAGCAATATTTTAAATAAAGGGAATTCTTATCTGAAATTAAGGAGGCAGTCCGATTTACACTTAAAATACAACCTGCAATAGAAACTTGACATACATATGTAAACATAATTATGCATAAAAAACCCCAACTGTTTTCTATATTTCAGGCATCACATACTGTGAAATCATCTTATACTCTTTTTGTGGAAAGCTTCCCTATAGATCCACAAAACATTACTAATCCATTTATTTTATAACCTGCAATGTTTTTAAGGGTTGAGTGGGTGTGGGGCTTTTTGTCACATCCCGCACGTTTCGTGGAAATTTCCATTAGTCCTGAAACAGTGTTTTGTTTTCTACAGTCCAACAGGCATTGCACTTGGCAGGTCTTTAATGACCTTGCCGTTGATACTTTGAAGATTATCCAATGACTTTTGCAGAGTGTCTCTGTATCCCAGAGTCAATGGGATACATCACCCTCTCTGTGGGGTACTGATAGTACTGTACCATCCTCCCTCCTTGATACAGAAGCACCAAGCAAAGCAGAGTCTTAGGCCAGATTCTCTTTCTCTTAGTTTTACTTATTCTATAAATAAACAAGACAAGACACAATCCAGCTCTTTAAAAGACCGGTTAAGAAAACATAAAACAGTAATTGGAAAATAGAGGTTATGAAGTTAAGCTGAAGTTCTCCTAGATCACATTTGCCAATCTGATAAACTGACATGGTTCCTCCCCTGCCACCAACGAATGTGAAAATAATGTCTGCAGAGAACAATTTGTCTTGCTGTGATGAGAAAACTGATCAGCAAGTGCCCAGTAAAATTCAGAACACAAGTGAGATTTTTCAAGAAAGAAGTAAATAAAGCAATAGAGAGGATATGAAGTTGCTGACACTGAATTTTTTCATCCAGCACTCCTTTTGGTTGAGCCAAAAAGCTATTTGTGGAAAAATAATAAATGCATAAAGCCAAGTAATAAGTGTCATGTCATGGTGATGTTACTCTGCTTTTTTGTGTGAAGCAAAATCCTTTGCAAATGTTAGCTATAGTTCAGGAATCCTTTACAAAAATTTTATTTTTAAACAAACTCTAGGGAGGGAAGAACACTATGGCACGGAAGTAAAATAATAAAAGGTCACCCAGCAAGCCAGTGAAGTGTCTGGTTACCCAGTCAGCTCCCCTGGTCCTGAATTACACAGTGGTTTCCCCAAGATATCTCAGAGTGATATCAACAGGAGTATAAAAAGGAGAAAAACTAAAAGTAACCTCTCAGTCCTCATTTCTACCAGGCTTCTCCACTTTGGCATTCTGCAGAGGACTTTGGTGATGCTCATTTTATCAATTCTTACATATTCACACCCCCCCTTCTTTATTTTCTATCTGTATCACCTTCAAAGTTCAGATTCGATACTGAGAGCTCACAGAGGAGCTGGGGAAGAAATCTTCAGGGGTATTGCCAGCAGCTTTTCAGATGTATGTTGACACAATACTTGGGAGACTGCTTGAAAAACTGAATGTAATGGAGATTCTTAAAAGATAGAAATGATGGAATTAATTTAACGTACACTGAAAAAAACCCGTTCACATTTACCGACAGAACTTCATTTAGCGACTTTCTCGCACTGTCCTACTCGTTAAGAGAGATTTGTGATTGGATGTTCTGAAAGTGGAATAGCTTGCTGCTAAAACAGGGGAGTTAGGACAGCGGTCATCATGGCAGCAGTTTCCATGGCAGCAGTCACCGTGCCACTTAACACAGAGCCAGCACCGTCTGGGAGAGCACGCTGTGTGCTGCACGGCACTGGCTTGCTCAGAGCTTGACACCTCATTCTTCCATCCTTGCACAAAGGAAGGTGCTTTAAGTGAACTAGGAGCTGTGCACCACCGAACCCCCAGCCATGACAGAGAACAGAAAACTGCACAGGATGCATGCCCGGTTTGCAGAATACCTGATTCAGCCTACACACAGGAGATCTATACACTGGACAGGGTACCTGCCATGGAGCTATGTGGATTTGGGATACTTATAGTGGCCAATCAACACAGTCTAACTCATCTACTCCCAAATACAAACCAAAATACAGTGGGAGGATTACCAGAAGATTCTCTTTGAGAGGATATGCTTGATTCAAACAAAAAAATAAAATACAGGCACATCATTAGATCCAGAGAAGTTGGAGACTAAATTGCATTAAAATCATATGAACTAGCATATTGGAAACATTGTGAAGAAATCCCAAAACTCTGTGATGGCAACATTTTACAATCAATTTAAAGTAATAAAAACTGTGGTGACTTTACAGCGTAAGCATAGTGAGGCAAACAAAAGCTTTGAGGGCTGTCAGATGCATTTTATACTCTCTCCAATTTCAGCTTCTCCTGAGCTGGGTGCCTAAAGGAGACAAATCATTTTGCTGCTACAAACCTTTGATGAAACTTTGTTCCTGTACTCCAAATTAACAAACAAGATACACAGCCTGTGATTACAAATCTTCTTATTGGAATGACTTGCACCACAGTTCCTCAAAGATTATTACCCCCACAGTCTGTGACAAAGAGTCAGCTAAAAATAGAACAACTTTTCTGTATTCCTTTACCTATAATTTCTTGGGTTTTTTAAGGACCAGTGTAAACTTGGGTGTGTCTGAAAATTTAATTATAGAGGAGTGAGGTCAAGATAGGAAGATAGAAACAAATTTATGATGCACATATAATCTGGTATATACGATCTGTGTCAGTGCCTTCACCAGAACCATTTGACTGCAGACAGACATTGCACAGCATTAAAAATTATGCTAGTGATGGAAAATCACTAGAAGCTAATCATCTTTTAGAGTAGGTGGAAACTCCTACATCTGAACTGCATTAAGTAGGATGAGATGGACCTCCACAATCTGCTCAAGTCTAGTCCTTGGGAACTCTCTTCTATCCCCGTTTAGAGGAGCTGAAAATTGATGGGCCAGTTTCCCAAGTGACATAAGCAGAAACAGTTCTCTACTTTCACTAAGATTTTAAAGAATGTCTGTTACACTTTTTAAAAAAAAAATAAAAAATAAAAAAAAACCACCAAAACCCACAAACCAACAACTAATCATCACATTTAGATTAGAAAACATTGAAATGAATGTTTATAGTTTATTAACTGCTACAAGGACATAGCTTGCTATTTATGAAGTGCCAGATTTGTACAAATACAGAGATTTGGCAGTCATGAGGAACAATAATTTCCTTTTTCTTCCCATTTCTGGTCCTGACACATTGAGGTGCTGAATGCCCAGGCATCTTGTGGAAAGCTTGAACTAACTTTCACAATTAGATTCTTCCAGGATCAGACTGAATGAAAATTGCCAAGTAATCTTCCTATCTTACCCTCTTTACCCTTTGTAATCACTGCGAAGCTGCAGAGCTGCTCCAACAGAGCCTGTTTCACCTCAGCAGCCACACACCAGAGATCCCTACTACCAAAACTTAACAATGTAAACTTGGGCTGTACCAGTGCCTCCTGCCTGCTACACCCTGCTGGTCTCACAGCCCATGGACTAGGAGCCCTTCTCAACAGCCAGACATCTCCACTCTTCTTTCTCTCTGGACAGTGGGGAGAAAAAGGTTGCATGGTCCCACTAGATACCTCAAGAGATGTCGATGCAGGGCTTCAAATCCCTCCCACTGCAGGTTATGGGAGTAGGTATTTAAATGGACATTAAATAAATAAGTAAATAGTCTCGCTAAAGAACTGCAGAAAGCCTGCTGGTTATTTTTGCTTCTTTAAAGCTTACTTTTAAGTAAAGGGAGAGTGCTCCAGGCTTTATTATTCCCTGCCCCAGAACCACCAGTGTGGGAAAATCAGCTTTCCTGTCAGAAAGGAACAAAAAACTTGTAGGACAAAGAAGACAATGGGAAAATATACTACAAAGAAATATATGTGATGTTTCCTATAATCCCTAGGAAACCAAAAGTGACAGTATCAAGTCAGATAGTTACTTCTCTTTGTGAAGTAGCACCCTTTAGCATCAAGGGGCAAAAGTGTCTGCTTTGAGTTGGGATTTAGAAGGGGAGGCAAAGTCTGTTGAGTGAGGGGAAAAGAATCATCCTGGCTTCTTTAAAGGCCATCCTTACTGAGCTTTTTATCAAGAGACTACATTCTAAAAATAATGCAGCACATAGGATCGCTATTAGAGAAAGGTAGAAAATAACCCTCACATTCGCATATCCTGCTCAGAAAGTGATTCCTAGATACGCTAAATTTATTGTGTCATTTGACACACTGAGGTCTTTTAATTAATCAGCAAAACACTGAGAATGTGATAGTAATTATCAACAACCTGCATGACTTCAGTCCTGAGTTTCCTGGACTGTTTTGGTTTTGATTTTTTTTTTTTATTAATTCCATAGACATCTTTAAATAAAATCAAATCCAAAAGGTATGGAAAGATATGGCAAAGAGTGACTTTGCCTCTCAGGCACAGATATTTTCTTAGATACAACAAATTTACTGATGACCTGCAATTTTTGGCTTAAAAGCTCCACAACTTCAGATTCCACCAGTTTCATTTGGAGTTTGCAATACATGCTTTTACACATCCAAAGTGGGCCAGACAACTACACAGATTCACTTGTGAGAATGGGAGAAAAACCCAAACAAATCAGCTACAAAAAATGTGGACTAAAAGCAATTCCAGAACAGCTAGTCACAGACACCTCAAACACTGCCTTCACTGAAGTTTTACTTCCCAGTCTACTTTGCCTTAAAATATATGTATGTATGTATGTATGTGTGTGTGTATGTATGTATGTATGTATGTATATTGAGTTGTAAATAGAAACCATTCTGGCAACATGCTGAGAAATGGATCCTTGGATTTCAGAAGATAAATCTGATCATTCAGTTAAATTGATTGAGAAATGCAGGGATATTGTACCAGTTCTACTTGAAAACCATAATTAATGATAGATTAGATTCTCAAACTGGATATCTAGGTTGACTCTGAAGGGGGAAGCACTTACAGGATGTTTTCAAGCACAGTATTAAAATAATTTTCTGATTATATTTTTGTTAGGATTTTTTCTTTTTTATCTTTTCAAGATCAAACTCACAGTTGGTTGTTGGGGTCTTTTTTGTTTTTCTTTTTTTTTTTTTTTTGCAAGTAGGGCACAGTTTTAAACAATATAGCTTTATAGGTGAAAAACAGACCTGCAATATGTTTTAGGCTGAAATGTGGTTTGTTTGCATTCTTAAGTTCTAGTTGTAACAAAGGTGTCTTTAAAGGGATGCTTGCCCTGAGTGTGGGAGATTCTGCCAAAAGTTAAAATAAATTTTTGATGTAATACCCAGTTCCTGCTGTGAAGGAACAACAAAACACACTGTGCAGAACTGACATAGATGAAATCTCTCTGAAAAAGCATTTGATAGCTCAGCTAATGAGCCCTTCATGTTCCATGAGCTTCAAATGTTCTAAATACAGAATTTTCCTTCACTACTCTTGATCTCCAGAGCAATTGATCGAGGAGACTGTAGCAGAGGAGCTAAATCTTGAGAAGAGTCTCTTTTTTATTACCTCTCTGACTTTCAGAAGTCAGTTTGTTAAAGATTTTTTTTCTTAATACACAGTCACAGAGAAACAACATTTGAATGCAAAAATAATTCCAATGCTGAATGGCAAATTGCCCATAAACGCAAGTGAAAAATAGACAAGGTCCTGCAAGTAGTTTCCATGGAATCAGTGAAAACTACTGATGTAGAAAATAAAATTCTGTTCCAAAAAGTAAAGTCATTTTACCCAAGGGCATTGAAGACTTTGCTCATGCCAAAGAGCATCAGGAGGTGGTGACCACACCATTCTAGGAAGTCCTGAGTAAGGACACATCATCAAGTGGTAAGACTGGGGGAGATAGAAGTGTTTGAGGTTGTATTGGCTTTTACATCCCATGAATCACCAAGGAGCTGATTTGTTATCAGCAATAACAGCCTCTGTCCCTAAGAGAGGGGGACGATACAGGAAGCATATGCTCCAGGCTATTTATGAGGACGTTGCCAGAAACGGGTGTAACGTTTTGAACATGGTGACCTGTACTTTTAGATTATAATTGTATGCGAAGTCATAAACTAGGCAGAAGGGACATATAAGAGGGACATGGAAAGGAAATATAATGAAAACGATTAATACGTGATAGTTTCCAATCCATTATTTTCTGAGGAAAAGAATAAAACAGCATAGTGCAGAGCTCTTGGACTCCACCTTTTAGTTCCTTTAGTCAGGAACAACTACATTCAGCTCAAGTTTCTGTTTTATCTGTGGTAATGGCAAACATCTTTTCAAGCAGCAGAGTTATTTGCTCCTAGAGATAGCTGTATATCTCTGGCAATGATTAGGGAATGACTGGGATACAAGAACTGCACTGGTGGGTTCTGTGTCAAAAGGGCGGCCAGTGCTTGTTTTCTGACACCTATGGATGGTACATCCATTTCTAGGATCACTCAGAACAAACTGTCAGTGAATTGGTGCCAGTTTCTCCATAACTTGGAGAATAAGCTTCAATAACTTGAGAGTGAGCAGATGCAAGGTGGCTGAAATTTAAGACACAGCTCACATTCTCCTCAGTTATATCAGACATACAAAAGTATTTTGGTACAATATTCACTACCAATTTCCTTTGTCTTTACTCTGACACATACCAGATCTACTTTTTCCACTGCCCCAGGGGTCACTAGAGTCTCTGGGGGTTGCCCATGACTACAGTTTCTCTGGGGTTATTTTCTGTATTACCCTTCTATCTATATCCAAGTAATAGAACTGACTATTGTATTAGAAAGAGTTTCTAATGGCAGATGGGCTTCAATATCCAAATGCTAACATTTAGGTCCTTTCAGAAAACATTATTTTTTACTTGTCTTGCAGATCAGCAGTAAGCACAATGTAAAACAAAATAATAAAAAAAGTTGGATAGAAAAACCTGAAAGAGTCTCATCTATGAAAGAATGAGAAACATTTTAATAAACCAACAGAGATTTCTGGATGACTGTGTCACAATTAAAATGCTCATTAGAGAGACCTGGAATTCTCATTCATACAACTTTCCATATAAAACTGTTATCCTACTAAAATTGCCTTGATGTACCAGTAAAAAATCCAAAAGCTGTTACACAGCAGAAATGGCTGTGCATTTTTTAACCAGATTGGATGATCAGCTGTCACTGCTGTCTGATCATATGGACTTCTGCATAGGAAAGCAGCTTTTCTTTGCCCAAATACATTAAGCTAGAATTTCAGACATAAAACCACAAATAGCATTGATGTGGTGTTTAGCAAGGGGGAGTTCTTTGTTAACACCTTCATTCCCATTACTTACTATGCAAGAAACAGATGGAATTCAATTTTCACCCAACTGTTATGAACGATGAACATCTTTTCAGTCAATGCTGAGGGAGTACAAAGGTGTGACAAAACAGTCTGAAGACCAAAATATAAAATATAATTCAACGTGCAGGATAACTGTCTCCTGATTTGTTGACTCCACCATGACTTCCTCACACACAATAGGCCACTAGCTTGCAAAAACCTAGTTTTAGACCTTTACTGCTATAGGTGTTCTAGCATAATAATTTCAATCCAATTAAAAGCCTGAATTCAAAGCCACTGAAATCAATCAGCACATCTCCTTTGATTTAAAAGATATTATTTGCCCCAAGAAATCTGATCTGCAGGTCTTTTCCATTCTCACAGATGGTCTTTGTTTCTAACCTCAGTTTTCCTGCGCTTTATACTGTTTTGCCATAATCAGCTTTTCTTTCAAGCCTTTCCTCTAGCTGAGCATACAATCTTTCTTGTTTACTTCTAATGGCTGAAACTTGTCTCTCATAGTTAATATAATTTTTTGGGGGGTGGGGTGGTATTGTAGCTTCTGATATTGTCAAAATAGTGGCAACACCAGTGGATGCTTTTCATATTACCTGTGAGAACCAATTGCATTAAATTTGGTTTATGTTTTAAGTAATTTAAAAGGGGAGGTGGACAGAATAAGCTAAAAAATATGTTCATAGTCTGTTTTTCTCAATGCCAAATCTTTCTCTGAAGCCACTTGGAAGTTTGCCACTGATTTAAATAGGAGACTGATAGGGCTCTAAATTCACTTCTCTGAGATGTGCCCCCATTTTTTAAATATCACCCTGATTATTTTCCAACATTCTCTTCTTCCATACTAGAATAGAACATAAATCAGAGACCTTTCTCTTTGTTGTTTGTCACATGTTTTCCTGGAAAATTCATAGTGAGGATTTAAAGGAAGAAGATCAGCAATACATGCAAGATGTGTACACACATTTTTCTTTTGAACTCGCATCTAAGGTGGTCTTCAGTGCTCTATGGTTTTTCCTATTGTATGCAGAGTGACTCATTTGGACTTTGGCACTGCTCAGTATTTTCCTGCTGTTTGAAACGAAAAAGAAGTGAGTGTGAAGAGGCCGATGCAGACCGGCTCCATCTGCACTTCCTCACTGGCTCCCAGGCTGTCAGAAAGTCAAGGGCGGCTACGGTCCCCTTGTTCCAGCACCACTTACCCTTAACAGGGCATTGTTCCTAAACACTACTATTGTTTCAGGCTGTCACTTAAAGGAGATGTTACATGTACAGTTACTTCAGAAATTATGGGTTGTTCTGCCCTCAAAAGCCATGTTTATAGCTTCACCCTTTGCAGAGGATGGCCAGCTGCCACTGCTGCTGGCTGCAATTTGGAGGATAGCTGCAAAAAGCTCTTCTTTGACCTAGTGGCTTTTAAAGTTTGGATTTCCCCTCATGCTCCATGCTAAGCTGTGAAGTTTGCACAGCCATCTCCACCACTGTAAAGAGGAATGCTAAGTTCCTTTATAAATTAAAGGATGTTTCATAGCTGAGGTTTAGAGGAGACAGGAACGGAAATTTGTGTGAAGCTACAGAAAGGTTTCTGTCAGGAGCAGACCATGAGAGCAAAAAGATTCTGTCAAATTGCTGTATAAATCATTAGTTAATTATAGGCCTTAATCATCTGCATATTGTAGGAAACAGCCATGCTGCAAATCAGATCCACTCAGCCAGCTCACAGACTGGCACAGAACTGAGAACTAAATGTATGGGTAATTCATAATCATAATAATCTCTTTAATCTGGTGGCACTGCTGTACATAATGATATTCTGAAAGCAAATCTGATGCAACTTTAATAACACTAGGGAAAACAAAATACAGATGTTCCTAAAGTAAAGGAATTTACAAACAAATGTACAGAACATTACAAAAGTAAGATTAAAAAGAATTTACCATCTGCAATAACCCAAAAGAATAATAAATCTGACAACCTGAGCCAAACATTTAGAATGCATTTGTATATTTTCAGAACTGCTGTGCTGTTATGAAAAAAAAAAGATGTCAAACTATCGTACATTCATCAACCTCTCTCATTATCCAAGGCTCTCACCACACTTGGCTCACAGGTGCCAGACCACAGCACAAGCCAGCAGTTGGAGTCCTTCACCCAAGGACTTTCAGCTGCTGTGGAGCACCCATTACAGCAAATTTAGTTTTCTGACACTTACATTCATCCTCAGAGTAAAGAAAAAATATGCAAATTCATACTACATGAAAGATAACAAAAAAAGAATTAAATTCAATTCCTATTCTGGGAGATTCAAAGAATGCTCAAGGTACAACTTTATAAAGAAGTTTCATCTACAAATGTCCTCATCCAACATGTCGTGGGATCAGGAAGGATTCTTCCACTCATCTGAGAGGATTTTTTTTTTTTAATAGGGACAGTCTTGTTCAGATTAAATCACTGCTGTGCAAATCTCATGCAGGTCATTATCAGCCTTCTCATGATGCCATTTCTTTCCCTTTATTTTTGTTAAGCAAGTTGTTTCTACTCAGTAGGGCTGTGTAGCCTATTACACAATGCAGATATTAAATAAAGCTAGGAATTGTTTGCTCCCTACCACAGGGGCTCTGTCACTACCAGCTACAAAAGGGTAACAATAAATAAGCAGTGTCTGTGCATCACATTCAGTGAAAAAATCCCAGCAAACATTTAACTTGAATTCACTCATGTCCACAAAAAGTGGACCACTAAAAAGTCTGCAGCTGACCAACCTACCCATGCAACTGAGCAGTGCAAAGCTGTCAGTAAGACAAGAACAGGCAACAGATAAGAACAAAACCTTTTTCCTTAAGTAACTACAAAACAAGCTTCTGTAACTGTACTAGTGATAAAAAGACACAAAACTACAGCTGCCAGCCCAGCCAGCTGCTGGGAACCCCCGTGCGACAGCAGGGCTGTATGACAGCTACTCTCTTCATCATCACTGGGATGACTCCACTTGTCCTTGCAGCAGTGGCAGTGGGCCCTCTCATGCTTGTTCTGCATTCTGCATTTCTGCAGTCATCCTGCAAAATAGTGTGCTCCAGAGCTAAGGGGAAAAAAAAAGTATGAACACATTCACTATGGTGTTTTTTCCTTGGACCAGGCTTCACAAGCTCAAAAAGAGAGGATTTATGGTTCCTGAATTGCTAAGGCCCCCTCTGTTGAACTCAAAGCCAATAAACAGAGGAAAACGTGTTGTATAATACGAAGAAGATAGAACATTGGCTCTCCAGAAGTAGAAGTATTTTGCACTTGGAGCAATTTCCAGGACCCTGTAGCACTGCAAATGTAGAGGTACTATGCCCAAAAGCCCTCTGTTCTCAGTTGCACTTGTCAACCTGATCCAGGTGATACTTTGTTCTATGCAGAAGCTGTCAGTTTTCTTTACTGAACTACCCACTTCCATCTTTCCCCACTTTTACTGCAGCTCAAGAAGTTTCTTTGTGTTTCCTGACTGCCATATCTGCTCATTTTTCATCATCAATTTAGATGTTTGATATTTTATGGTAGGAAGCATCTTTTTGCTGTGAAGAATAGCTAAAGAAACAGGTATCCCATCACTAACAGACATCTGATTTTTACTATTATTTAGAAAGATGAAATCTTGCTTTTCTTTTTTTTAAAAAAAGTTAGCTTTTATTTTGGTTTGTGTTGCTTTTGTGTTTTATTTTAAAGATCTCTCATGAGAAAAACAGCACACCTTTGCAGAATGGTAGTAGAAAAGAAGCTTCTTTACCTTCTTCAAAAGCACATTTATATTCTTACACCATTGGATATTATGTATTTAATATTCAGCAGGTGACAGGAATCCAAGATCAACACTGAAAATTGAACTGCTTTGTGAACCCTTCCTCTTGTCTTAATTTCTTGGCATCATGTCTTAGAATCAAGAAGGTCTGATGAATAATTTTCAGTTATGAAGAGGCACTATACCCCTGAGGAAATCAGGGCTTCTTTTCTGAGTAAAGCAACTAGTAATGGGCAATAGGACAGACATCTGAATAGGAAGTGACTAGAAGACTAGTAGCAAGAAGAAAAAAAAAAGAAAGGAAAATAGGAAATAGGGGGCAGGAAGGGAGAGGAAATATGTATTCTGGTCCAAACAACCTGTCCCTGCAAATTTACACAGTCTAGCTGATTCACTAGAATTAGATTAACACAACATTGCTCATTTCCAAGTGCAAAATGTGCGTGCAGAAAATGCTTAATGACAATACTAAGAGGAAACTTGCTGAAGCAGTAAGACACAGATGGCCAGAATAAAGTACTGAAACACCACAGGAGTCAAGTTGTGCTGGAGCTGAGATGAGATTTCCCTGTGCACTGATCTGCTCTATAGAGGACAAAGAGTGACTGTGCCTACTCTGGAGAAAAAACGAAACGTTAGAACAGCTATGTGCAGCAGATTTAGGGATGGAGACGTGCCAGAAGAAGTTTCAAAATTTGTTTCTCTTGCCAATAATGAGTAAGCAGATTGAACATTTTAACATATAGATAGCATTCCACATGTAGGTAAAAGAAGAATGTAAAAAAACCCCTTAATCCCTGTGTCAAAGACCCTGGGGGCAAGGAACACATCAATAAGATGTGTTATTGCAGGATTTATACTGTCAAACCTTTGGGCATTCTTTGCAAATTAATAGCATGTCCCTGTCAAGATGCAAAGATTTCTTTTGTTCTCAGTTGATATGAACAGGATTTAGGGATTGTTTTAAAATAACGAATATTGTGAAGGAAGGGTGGGGTTAAGCATTAGGGAAATCAAAATCATCTTCTTGGCTTTACTACAAAAAAATTTGGATTACATTGAGTCAAGTCATTAGGTTCCAGTGGATTGGTTCTTCATGTACTTAATACTGAGATTAGAATAATACTACTTTCTCCCTTCTGCTTTTGTGTGACTTGTGTATTTCACTCCCTTGAAGACTGCGTTTTTCTGCTATACTGCCTTCTCCTAGCCAGAATAATAAAAGATTCTTCATCTAAACTCAAGACTTTAGGAATCATAATTCTAACAAGAGACATGTTTGTAAACCTATCATTTGCCAGTAGATTAGTTGTACAGCAGAAGGAAAATAGCTCAGACTTGAGCATAATTATAACACACAGGGACTCATTTAACATTTTTATGCTAACACTGCTATTTCCATACAGAACTATCTGCAATATCATTAAATAATGCCCTGCACGTAGATGTTACATGTTTATCCTTACAGCAGGATGGATTGAGACATTGTAGGTAATATATAGCAAAAATGTTTTTGCATTATGGACATTCATACTAAAGATTTAAATAGTTCCCTGAAATCAAGGTTGACGAGCAAGTTTACCCTGCCATAAATCTTGAATTTATGGTACAACTACTGCCACTTCAGAGCAACAGGTATCACCCTTTAATGTCATTTTAGGATATTGGATGCCTTTTTCCAACTCTGATCAGCGAAATAAGGTCTGAGGCAGGCAAAGAAGAAACAGCACACTTACTTTGAAATGGAGAAGTAGAGACAAGACAAAGTGTTTGAGCAGCACTTTCTAAATAGCAGACTGTTACACCTGCCATCAGCACATTTTCAAATGTGTTCCTGAGCAAGGGAAGATAGTACATTGTCCCAAATTACTTACACACTTTATGTCAGAAGCACCTTAATCAAGCCGTTTTTAAATGAGTGGCATGTCAATGTTTAACCTTCTTATTTACTAAAGAGAGAGAAAACTACTTTGGTTCCATACATATGGACAGGAATATCCAAGACACATTCTAGAACTTTCAAATGAGACAAACTTTCTGAAGCTTTCTTGTTAGTTTGGTCAAGAAATTATTCAGAAATACTTTAAAGTGTTACTCAAAATCCCATTAAAGTCGCTGCTCTACTACATTCAAAAGACTTCTCCTCCCAACACTAAATTAAAACCTATATTCACATACCTATTCTGGGTGACGCAGATTAATGATATTTCATCACAGGAACTTTCATAAGTTAAGTTCTACAGCCCTATAAATTTAAATTGGACATAGTTAAAATGAAACATGGAATTAAACTCATAATCCATATGCGACTGGATTTTGCAGAATTGCAGAATTTTGCAACTGCCTTATTCATCATGCTGAGCTTTCCAGTGCTAGACCATAGGATATGCTGGGGACAGTGAGCTTTGTAATCAAGCGCCCAGACACACAATCCCAGACACTGACAATACATACGTGCCTTTATGATCTGTGATTTAGGTCTCATTCAAATCCCACCAAAGTTCATAATCAGTCTCTTGTCAGTACTGGCATACACTCAGCTAGCTGAAGTCTCTGCCAGCATTAACGAGGTCAAGTGCTTAATAAATGTAACAGACAGAAAAGTAGCATTTAAGGAGATTTAAAGATGGGTGTATCTATCTAAATTATAGACCTTTGTAGTTCATATTGAATTGGAAAAAGAGAAAAGTTCTGAGAAATTAACAGAATAAATAAACACCAAATAAGGTTTTCAATAGTGTAAAAATAATCATCTCTGTTAACAGATTTGTCCTTCAAGGTATTACTCTACTCCAGTGCCCACTTTCTCACAAACTCAGTGCTCTGCTTGGCTACCAGCAGATTCTCCCATTCCCAGGGATCTTCATCTTCGTTGAAAATACAGCTTCAACAAGCTTCATGTGGGCACTACCAATGCCCTTTGCTTTTCATTGCACTTTGGTTACATAAATACATGATCTCCCTATATGAAAACAGCCTATAAAATCTATACCTAATATGAGGCACTTTAAGAACATAAAGAATTTATGTGGATGGACATGTAAAAGCCAGGGACAGAACAAGACAGAAGTACATTAATTAACACATTATAAACATGATGATAACTGGAGAATTTTGAGTTTCAATACCTAAGCCAAAAGGTACCAGTTTTTCAAATGCAGAGAAATAACTGGATAGTAATTATTATAATTAGACAAGCGTATATAATCATTGATCCTGCACACATATTAATGCATAATATATGCATTTTTGTAATTATTAATAATGACGTTTCCTTGCTCCTCAAGGTGGCTCAAGTAATTTTACTACACTGTAAGTTCTAAGATAGAAAAAATTAAATCACAGTTAACAGTAAATAATCTCTACTGAAATGCTACTGAAAAGCCAAGGTTGCCAAAACTGCGACCTTCAATTTCTTTCTATGGCGCTTATACATGAACCTTTCAGTTGTGGTGGACCTCAGCAGAACCTGCTGCTTACCACAGCTGCTGCAGCCACCAAGTCCCTCCCAGAGCTGCCAGAAATGAGGATCTGTGGTATGATCAGTCTCAGAGATAACATATCACATCTGGCAGTAGGGGTGGTGAGAGCCCACTTTACCAGACAGAGAGGAGATGCCAGCTGCTAACAGAGATAAAGATATTCTGCCTGATGCATGACATGCAAACCAAGAACAGTCAAGAAAGCCCAGTTGCCATCTCTCTAAAAAAGAAGAGGGAGGCCAGGGCTGCTGATACCATCCCAGACATCAGTGTTTGGCTGTGACAGCAACTGAGCTGCATAGGAAAGTTCTTCCCACATATATTCTGAAACAGGATTTATCTAGTAGGCCTGGCATCCACCAACTGCTCTGATGAAGAGCAAAGCCAGGTGCCAGAGGCAGAAAGTTGTTGCCTGCAATAACAGTTAGAAATTTCAGCTGTACTAGTCCCTCTCTGATTCATTCAGTAATGGTGCTGGATTCTCCCTTGCATACAAACATCCTGTAACTGACTTAGAACAAAAAGTTACTATGGCACAGATTATTTTTATTCTAAGTCCAAACTATTAGGTACAGTCCATGAAAACACCTCTGGGAACTGCTGCTCAGAATTAAAAATCCATTCAGTAAAAAATTCTTGTTTCCTATGTCTAAGCACTTCTCAAATACAATTATAAACAGTTCATAGTGCTGTGACTATGAACAATTGAATTTTAGAAGTGAACTAATCCAAGACCTTTTCTGGTTATGGATCACTGAATCCAGAATCATGCAATCCAATAAAGAAAATGGTATATACCACTGAATATGACTATACCACATAATAACAAAGACCACACCACTTTCTCCACTATTCATAAAACCTTCCTTGAAGTAGTCCCATATCTCAAGATAGCATCAAGAAACTTGTTTCATAACCTCTTAATCAGAACAGTTTCTATTTCCACTTTTTCTGTGATTCAGATTTTTCTACTGAAAAAAAAATAAGAGTGATAATTTAAGTACAGATCAGGTTGGCTTCTTTTTAACCTGTTTTTGAGATTTCCTCCCTTCTGCATAATGTGCATAGCTTATTTACAGCCAGGTACTGCCAGACACAGCTCAGAGGCTAAAAATATCTTGAAGACATATTCACCAATATGTGGCAAACTGAACAGCTTAAGACAGCTTTGAACAGACTGAGAGAACTGTGGTTTGAGCATGAAAACTGAAGTACTGTCCTACTGAAATGGTAGCATTCAAAATAGATACCATGTAGTGAACCCCACCAGTCCTATTTGGATGTCCTTCAGTCAACATTAAAAGACCATTTTTAGAGGAAAGAATTAACCAAATTTAAGGGCACATAAATAGCCTGAAGAGACAAAATCAGAGTGTACATTTGTCTGATGGCCTATTCTTCCCTAAGGAGGAATAAGAGACTACAGCCTTAGGTTCATCATTGCTAGAAGCATCTACACAGCATAACTCAGTGTTTTTCTAAATCGTCACGGTCATCCAACAAATAATGGGCACACTGTTCTGAGCCATGGTAGCTCACAAGAGTTAGCATTTGGACATTTATTTAGGTAGATGCAGAGGACAGAACAGGAATTCTTTAAAGCAGTTCTACCTTTGTTTGTAGTTGCATTCTGTTGGTCAATAAGATAGAATAAGATTATTATTAATAAATCACTCTTTTCTGTTGACTGGCTCCTGACAAGTTTGAATTGTACAGTGTTGCTGTTCTCCAATATTTTCATTACTATTTTGCCCCTTTACAATCTCTCTCTCTTTTTTTTTTTCTGGATACCCTGGGAAATGTCTGGATTCTGCATGATTAAAGTTAATGGGAGCTTTGCCATCAGCTTCACTAAATGTGAGATAATGCTCTGTGCCAAATTCCATAAACCTTCTAGTAAGCCACAACACCTGTTTTCCTTCTCCTCCCATGCCCCATTTCTCTCCATTGCACATTTTTTCTCTGCTCTGACACTTATTAATCCATGCATTCTAGCCAATCAATCACATTCATCTTTCTTCACCAGTTATGTTGTTGTAGTTCTGTGGCTGAAATTACCAGGGCAGTGTGAACTCACTTATAAAAGTGCTACTTTTCATATTGCCAAAATAATGTCAGTGTATCACAGAACACCAGTCTAAAATGGTATGCAATACCTTTTCATGCATCTTGATCTGATTTTAATTTAACTTTCAGTCCCAGTTGGATAATCACCACCCTATACATTTATTTCTAAAGTGTTCTTATACCCAAGTGTTAAATCTTTTCCATTGTACAGCCTGTTGAATTCCAGTCTCCCCTTCCTAGCAAATGTAATGAACATACTTTACTATTTCTGCCAAAGTGTTTCAACATTTAAACTTTAGCAGTTCTTCATTCTTTATGCTAAAATCCTTCCTGGAATTTTTAGTTTAACTCCTCTTGAACTTAATTAAAGACATGTCTTCTAAAAACACCTATTTTTTTTTAAAGAACAAGTGGAACTGTCTTAGGAAAGCATAGAACCTCAGCTTTAGAATAATAATGACCAAGCAGAGCGGAAGCAAAGACGATCATTTGGGAATGATCACTCGGGTCAACAGTCTCAAATACGGATTAATCACGGGGGGGAAGGGACCAAAAAAAAGCACTTTGGGAACAGTTGGTTTCTTATTGAAGCAAGACCTACTGCCCTGTCTCTTTAGCATATTCTCTCATTTGTTAAGACCCTTCATTAGCTGTGTGAATGTAATCCACTACTTCATCTCCAAAACGTGCGACAGGCCAAGCAGCAGGTGAAGGGCATCCTTTATTCAGTTCTGTCTGACTTTGACTTTATTAGAGTGATACATCATTCAGGATTCAAATTAATGTCTATCCCAAGAGACGTATTGTACGGCTTGATATTTACTCTAAGTGTTCTTTGAATTTGCTGTCTACAGAAGCAAAGTGCAATGCCATTATCAGAAAATTTATTTTCTCCTACTGGAGACTGCTCTGTGAAAGCCAGGCTTCTACACTTGGTCGTTTATAAGACGTAATTTTTTTGCCCTCCCATATTTTTCTTGGGAAAAAATAAAGCCTGTGCAGAGCAAAATATTGTATGTTCATTCAGAATTTAAATACACACAGTTCAGAGTGCAACTGCTAAATGCCTATAGCTCACTCCCAGCTTTTCTAAGAAGTTATAACACTGCCCAAAGGAAGGCAGTGACATAAAATATTTCATAGTAGTACCATTGGAGCTGGTTTTTACATCTTTATCATTAATTCTCAAATACAGAATCAATCAACTTAATCCAATCCAACATCAGTACCACGTTGCTGGGGTGTCTGGTAAAGGAACCTGAACTATGTGTCAAAGAAATCACACTTCAACCTTGTTGCCTTCAGTGTACCACACTTAATTTTTAATCATTATTGCTGCTTCTTCTGAAGATAAGACTCAAGATTAAAAGAAGCAAAGTAGCTTTGAAACACTTGAACCAGAGCCCAAGGTTTAAACAGCAGTATCCATACAAATAGAAAACCAGGTAGGGAGATTATTTTCAATTTCCAGCAGGTAGATGTAAAAGCAAAGTATGGAAGCACCTCCCTCAAATGCAGAAAAGAAAATTTCTTCCTGAGCAGCACAAGCACACTAGGGACAGAAAAGAGATACTACTGCTTTCACAGCCATCCCTGTCACCACTCACTGTCTTCCAGAGCTGCTGTTCATTCCCTAACATCCAGATGGGGGCAAAATTCACTGCAGATGCCCTGATGTAACTACATGTGTTATTCTGTGGGGTTTTGGGGTTTTTTTTAATTTCCTTATTTTACTTCTATCAGCAATTCTTCTTTTCAGTCCTCTCTTAGGACTTAATTCTTTTCAGTAACTAATATGCTTAAAATTGAATAGTAGTTTAAAGCCTTGGGAAATTTAAAAGTATGTAAGTATGTTAGTAGTATTGAAGTTATTTTATGGGTACAGAGAGTAGGAACCATGTTTTTACTGTATTGTTTCATCCAAATAATTCCTTTGTACAAAAAGAACATATTTTTAGGTATTTTTCACCCTATTTATAAATTGAAGGGGGGGGGAAGTCAGTACTTCAAATGTTAAACATCTTTCTTAGCTTTTTTTTCCCCCTTTTTTTTTTTTTTTAACAATTCAGAAAGATTCAGATTTAGATGTTTTTAAACCATGGAACAATTTATTCGGGGTAGGTTTTAATCTGGGTCACCATGCTGCAATATAGTACTTGGAATATTTCTTATCTATTGCTATCTATGTATTGCTGTATAGAACAAACTTATTTTGAAGGTTTGTTCTGTACAGCAATCTACATCAGTGTAACTGATATTCTGCCACCCCCTTAATCCACATTTGTGCACACACACACTATAAAACTGAGAGTTTATGGCAGTGCAATTTACTTCAGTGTCAACTGAATTGTATAAAACCCACTTGCACATCAATGGGATCACCCGTTGTGCATTGGTTTTGTGTAGACAGGGAGTAAATCACCTGATAATCTGATGAGGATGGATTGTGTAAACAGTCCCACAAAGAGCAAATGTGCATAGATAGGGCAATAAACTGGAATGATCGATGGGACAAGCACCATGGTAAGATCAAAGACAGGAGGCTGCAGCAAGCTTTTTAATCACCAGACCTCGCACTCCCATTAGCCACTTCCTGTAAATGCTCTCTCAGCACTCTGAATTGGAGATTTTCCACTTTTTTTTGCCTTACACCATTCAAGTTCAGTAGGATACAGCCTCGAGCAGCACCAGAAACCAGTTGAAGTGCAAACAAGATCTCTCTGAAGATGTGCTTGCTTGAGTTAGGCAGCTCTGCACTTTGCTACCTGGGGGCTATGCCACCCTGGCTTCCTCCAGAGTTTGTCTGCTGCACAGAGTCCTTCACAGAAGTTATTAGCTAAAATTGTGACTGCATTCTTGGGGAATTGGGGCACCAGGAGCCGACACCTCCCCATCCCCAAACCCCTGGTGCTGTACCACGCTTTGTTTCATAAACCAGCATAGCAGTTTTGCCAGAAGAGCTCAGCACACAGAATGAGCACAGGCTGCTCCTTCCCTGCTTCATCATCTTATCAGAGCTGTGCTTACACTGCTGCCACTAATCTTGAATTTGTTGTCGGCCTAATTAAGCTGCTCTCCCTCTTCCCTCCTCAGCTAGTACCTCCAATTCTGCTGTTCCCTTCCCAAATCTCCCCTAACTTTTGCCCTTCTCACATAGTAATCCATTGCCAACTTAAATCCACATTTTTGGTTTTTTTTCCTCCTCCTTGAGTTTGCAATATCACTGCCTTATCACCCACCACCTTATCTTCCCAAACCAAAGCTCCCTTCCCAGGTGCCCTCCATTATTTCATCTTCCCCAGATATTTGTTTCTTTTCTCAACAGTAGTTGGCTGCAATAGCAACTGCTTTTTTCTCATCTAATTATTGCAATGAATCTGTACGAGATACCAGAAGAGAAATGCAATGAGAAATGTTTGAGTACTCACTGATTTTTCTTCACCAGATTGAAAGTAGTTTAATTACCTAGAGATTTACAAATACTCAAATTATCAAATTAGCTCCTCTTGTTCTCAATTTTTTCATAATCCTACAGCTGTTTCAGCTACCAGCAGACAAAAAATGTGGCTACTTAGAGAGGAGAGAGGAAAAAAAAAACAAGCAGACAAGAAAAAAATTGCTCTTTTCATCTAATTCATCCATATTACATCACAACTTGATCAACATTTAATATTTTGTTGTTTATTTTTACCAGCTCTAATCCTTTTTCTTTGCATTTTGATTTCCTTCCTTGAAAGAATTAGCAAGCATGGTGACTGTGCCTCTTCAGAACAAGGCCAGTTTAGCTTTTGGTGCAGCATAAATACAACCATTGCTTAGGATGAGGGAGAGGGAATTCAGCATGGAACATAGACATGATACAATTTCAATAACCTTTTGTTTTTATATATCAGACTAGTACATATACAAAAAGACTAAAGAAATTTTATACTTTAGAAAACAGCCACATATTTGTATACAGAAGGAAAAGAAACGTATTGTCTCTGTGTTGGTGGGCAGCGGAGGTTTGTTTCGTTTGTATTGTTTCATCCTCTTCTCTCCAGTGTTTAAGGCATGAAGATCAAAAATTATCAATGAGACTTTTAAGATAATCCTGAATGCCTTTTTCCACTTTGAGAGCATAACCATTACCATCAGCTCAACAAGGTGGGTTTTTTAAGAACCGTTTTGGAAAAAGCTTCAAAAAACCCCATACTTCTTCACAGCCCATGCGGTAGCCTCAGCACATTTAATGGAAGTCTGGCTTCCAGATACCATAGCTTTTGATGAGCTCATTCACAAAGCAGGCTCTCTGAATAAGCCAAGACGTCAAGGCAAGCACAAATGCTTAAAGAAACAATTGCTCAACAAAGGGTTGCAAGATTTTTTTCCAAAACACACAGGTCAAATAACTAGAAATGTGAACGCGAAAGTTATTGCTACTTAGAGTTTTTGGACATGTCTTGTTTTCAAGGTAATAGTCATATGGCTTTTCTCTCTGGGAATTTCAGTCAGCTGCTGCGTCTGCTCAACTTAAGAGCTTTGCAGAGCACCATAAGTACTGTGGGCATTTCTTGCTAAATTGGTCAAGATTAGCTTTTAACTCACTACACAGTTAATGCATTTTAACCTAGAAAACAGTCATATAGCAAAGCTGTCCAGTCTGAACATTGTAACTAGACAAAAGATGCAGATTTGCGGTGAGAATTCTCTCTACAACTACTTTCATTTTAGGAAATAGAACCTCATAATTAAATAAAAACTTTTATGGGGAAGGCTTTGAACCTAAAGGAATGAAAATACATCACCAACCAACCCTAACACTTGAGGGGCCAGTATAAATCCAAACTAAACAGAAAACAAATACATGCTACTGCAATCATCACCACAGTCTGAGTACCTAACTTACAACAAAGAAAGAGACAATTCACATCAGATTTGTTATGTTTCACATAGCAAACTGTAAATAGCAACAAAGTGAAAGCAGAATTTCTGCGAGAAATTGCACTAAATCGGCTGAGATTCTGTAAGTGCCACAGAGACAGGCTGACATTCCACTGCAAAACAGTTATTTTAGCATTTCATTCATCCATGACTTATTAGATGCTTCTTAATTTTGATTTATCTTGGGAATTTTTGATCAAAGAGGGACACATACAAGTTTTCATTTTTATCTCAATAAGTCAGTAATTCTGGAATCAAATCAGTTTACCAGTGAAGCAATTTTTTTCCCCCTCTTGCTTAAGAAAGCCACTTTGCAGAATATGCTAGTAAGAACTGTGAAAATTACTTATATAGAAGACTTATGTCTTGAGGCTAAACCAATTACACAGACCCTTCACTCCTTACCTAATACACATTTTTTATATGTTAAAATAGAATAACATATGGAATGGTTTCTGCTCTTTTCCAACACCTGGAACTGCACAGTAGCTTATAAAGCAAGGAAATTTATCTGATATAGAATATTCTGATGACATGAGATTATAGCTCCAAAATTATAGAGTGAAACAATCAGTTTGCACAGGATGCCTTGCTTTTCTACACTCAAGTGAAGATTGCTGTTCACTTGTGTGAAAAACTTAATTGTGTAAAATTAATCCCTTTAATATACTAATCTTCTGCTCTATATGCAGGTATGAAGAAATCTTTTACCCAAGGCTGCTAACTTTATACCCCAAAGGAATCTCTCACTCAGAAACCAAAAGGACAAACATCTTTGTGTCAAAGTGTCAAATCAAAACATAAATCAAATAACAGATGCTAAAATACATTCTCTAACCATCTGTGGTCGAAGCAGAGATATTTTTAATATTTACATAATAGGCTTTAAAAATTAATATTTTTAACTTGCTGACAATATGACAGTAATAAAATGTCTGCAATGAAAGATGTGCAATGGTATGTGCAGCATTAGGAAGGGAGGAATTTATTCTGTGGTCCCTTCAGCAATCAAAAACACAAAAAGTATTTCACGGAGAATTTTCAACCGACTTTTATCTAAGGCCATACTACCAGGCTAGGGAAGGCATTTTCCATAAATTAATGAATTAATTCAGTTTTCACTTTCGCTTTCTGTTTCACCTTAAAAGAAAGCCCTGAGGCAAGCAATACTGCAGCACGTCACAAACTCATGCTGCTTTGTAACAGAGGTCCCTGTTCAAGGATTGGTCCACTATCAACCTCAACTGCAAGAACAGGTGCTTGCTGGAAAAGAGGCAAAGGAAGGAAGCATAGCACAGGAGCCTTCATCACATTAGACAACAAGAAGGAAGATGCCCCATCCCTGGAAGTGTTCAAGGCCAGGCTGGATGTGTCTTTAAGCAACCTGGTCCAGTGGAAGGTGTCCCTCTCCACAGCAGGTGGCTTGGAAGAAGATGATGTTTAAGGCCCTTTCCAACCCATTGCATGATGGTATGGCAGGTACAGTCGGGATAAATACATGACAACAATTAGTCCTGCATGAAATGCAGCGTTGTACATGTCTGTATTTTAGTGTGTATGCTTACATTCATATGCTCTCTTGAGGAAAAAAACAATCAATCGAACTTGTGACAGGGTTAAAGCATAGGTATGAAGAAATAGTAATACCAAACAAAGCCATCCCAGGACTAAAAAAAAAATCTAAATATTTCTGTTAATTCCCTTTAAGCCACTATATAAGTTCCTGTTCCCCGTATGTTCTATACAGTAAGACAAGAGGAAGGAAAAGGTAGCTAGAAAAAGCAGATGGGTGGATAGAACGGAAACAATAAGCAGAGAGAGAGAGAGGGACTGGTCTAGTGGGGGAAATACTAGAAGAATTAATTGGGAGATGGAAAATGAAAATCTGAAAATCAAAGTTGAACAGCTATTCGGGATATAGACTGATATTCGACAGGGTGGATTCTTGGGGGGCGTGTGGGATTACTGATGGCTGCCTTCTATTACTGGAGCTCTTCATACAGAGACCACACCGAAGAAAACCACCAGGAATGTCCCACTAGTATTTCATTGACTGAAAACAACATCAAGAATTTCACTAACTAAGAAGCATTTAATTCTGATGACACAACAAAGCTAGCTGCAAAGGGGATGAATTGAATCTAAATTTAGATTAAAAGTTCAACGTGTTAAAATTGCAGTATTCACTTTTTCTATTATCATTCAAAAGCAAAACACAATTTCCCTGTTTGACTCTTAATGACAGCAGTGCTACAAAAGAATCAATCAGAATTTCTGCTATGAGCTCAAGAGAGGAGATCTCCCTTAAATTTTATTTAATTAGTATATGAAACAAATAAATAGTAACAATTGAAAAAACAAAACAAATGAACAAACAAACAAAAAAACCCCATGAAACAGTTGAGAAGAAGCTTCTCACTACAGTACAAAGCCTTACTGAGTATTCAGCACTGGTTCTAGATGAATGAGCCAATCACCTAAATAGATGAAAAGCTAATGTACAATACAGTATATGTTAAATCAAATATTATCACAGGTTTATCCATGCCTGGGCTAAATCCAGAAGGGCACAGCAAAGCCTGAGAAAGAGGTGAACCTGAGATATACATGCAACAGGGCTTCCTTATGTCCCAGAAACATTACCAAGCTATTACACAGGCTTTTGCTCATCGGAAAAAAAAAAAAAGAAAGAGGAAATGAAAATGGAACATCTGCAGTGTCTAAAGTATTCCAAAGGGAATATACGGGAAGGATGTTTCAAAGCTATCTGAGCTAGGGTCAAACAGGGATAGGAGATGCAAAACCTAACAAAGGTCAAACTACATACTAACAGAGTTTATATTCTGAAATAATTATTAAGCTCTGTGACAAATAAATACACTGTTCTGAAAATTATTAAACAAATAAGAACAAGCAAGAATCAAATTCAGTGGTCCTCTACTGATCTAAATTGGTCCTAGTTTTTACCCCGTGTTAGAATCTTTGCTCACTGTAAAAGAGTTAAGGTAAAGCTATTACTTTGAAAGAGCTCATAGTGCCTACCTGAAAGCACTTTTTATTGAATTTGGGTGTAACCTCTCTATGCAGGTATTACATTGCCATCTAGTGTATGCAGTCTATATTGTAATTCTGCTTCCTGGGCTTTACATCACATAAAGAAGCTGAATTTTCCCCTTAGTTGGCTTTCCTCAATGCATTTTGTCTTGAAGCATAACAGATTTCCTCCAGGCCACTCAATCCCAAGAAGCCTGTGACTGGTGTTACTGAGAGATTCAGCACCATAAAAAAAACACCACTCCAGAAGCAGCCACTTGCTGAATCTCGGTGTCTTTGGCAGGTACATCCACTGAAAGTTGTAAGAATTTCAACTGTTCTCATGCAGCAACAGGTGCTTTGGATTCAATGGTCCTCCCCTGGAGGGGACGTGAGCTCTCATCCCCGACAGCAACAAAACTACCCTGCTCTGGAGAGGGGAACAATCCCAGTCCTTCTGATGCCTCTTTCAGTAACTAATTAAACTGTTATCAAGATAAGGACAGTGGCTAAACTGCACAGACAAGTCCTTGGATGGCAGGGAGGCAGAGTCCACTTTGTGCAGGTTTCACACCACAGTTGCAGGGTGTTCCTACCAGGCACCCCAAGCCATGAGTCACTGCTCCAGGCAGATGCATGGGAGTTTCCCAATCCTGCTCTAAGAAAGTCTGGGAGACTGGTGTTTCCCACAGCTCACCACTCGGTGTGAGCTGTTAGCAGCTACATATCCCACCTTTGAGCACTATCCTTCCCTGCATTACTTGGTAAGAGTCTCCTAATTCCCCAGCTGCGAACACTGCTGGAGGCACAGCACACCCAAATTAAGAACAGGAGACATTTAGGTGCTTGTAAAAGTGGAGCTTGGCCATCTTGAAGTCTTGCAACAAATGAGTGCTGAGCAATGCCCCACCACTTTGAGCATTCCAGCCTCACTCCAGTTTAAGAGTCTGAGCTTTTAAACCCAGACATCTGAAGCACATTTCCCCGATATTTATAGTAAGATTTATATTTTCTGGAAGAGCTCTTTCAAGACACAAACTGACCCAGGTCCACAGCGCAAAGGTTAACTTATAAGACAGCGAAAGCTACAAAGGAACACATAATTGCCCTGGCACAGTACATGAGAGGCCCTGTCCACCAGGTTCTCCAGGAGGCCACTCTGTCACTGAGCACTCCTACCTTCCACCCATTCCTTCCTTGGCTACAGGGTGCTGCAGTGAATGCTGAATGCAAAAGAAAAAAAAAATAGTTTCACACTCACCCCATCTGCCAGTGCACCTGAGAAAGAAACAGGCTCTTCACCAGAAAAAAAGATCAAGAAAAAAATCCTTATTGCCAGAAAAGAAAGTGGCCTCTGCTTTCAAAATCCAGCTTCCATATTATGGAACTGAGGAAGCTGCTTTAAGCCCCAATATCAGTTACAAATACCAAGTTATATGAGAACTGGCTACAGCTGTTTATTTTCAGTGTCTTGACATTTTAACAATAGAGTAAGGGCCTAATTTTATGCATAAATAAAGATATTTTAGTGCATAATATTTGATGCATAAATAAACCAGATTTTACCTTCTTTTTTGCTAGCTGTTGGGGCTTAAATTACCGGTTCTCCTTGTTAACACATTTCCTCACTTTACTGGTCTTATCATATGATACTTTGCACTGGGTATAGTAACAAAAAATGCATTTAATAGACTGTAGCCTTTTTTCTGGCCCCTGTGTTACCCACTTGTATTTGTTGTTACTATAATTAATATTCAAAATATAACCTTTATCAAATTCAGTTTTGTTTGTTATTGACCCACAGATATTACTCACACTGTGCTTCAGGATGTGAACACACATGGAGCCCATAAGCAGCTGGCCTAAGGGGTGGAGGTTGGCGAGCACCCTAATTAATTTCAGTCTAAAAGAGTCAAGTTAGCAAAACCCCACTGTTTAAGCTAACCAATGCCCTTTAAAATGAAACACTACACTGGCTCCGTCAGCAGATTGGTGCCTTCCCGCAGGGAGGGAGGTGAAGGACAGTTAGGGCTGATAATGTCTCCTGTTAGTGCAGCTGTTGGGCATTAGGCCATGAGAAAAGGTAGCAAGTGCAAATAGACTTCAGGGTGATAATAATTTCTTTTTCTTTCTAAATATGTTGAACACTAATTCAGCAAGACACTGATACTGTACAATCACCAACTGTGTAAACATTTCCATTCTCTTCAATAGGACAGCAACTCACCTAAGTCTTTAATGTTAAAGTCTGTAATAATCTATAGATACAGAAGTAGTGAAAGATCATAGTACACCTCTTCCATCCCCTCCTGTGGACTATTTTTGTCATTGTATAGCTATCCTTAAACTTATCTCAGCCCTAAATTCACAACTTGTCATAGGCAGGCACAGTGTCATCCAAGTTCGTTAAGACATATCCGTAGCCTTTTGGCTTGTAGTTAGTAAAAGCTGCCATTGCTGTAACTGGAGTTTAGTTCTTCACCCATTTACCAGAAATAAAAGCACTTACCTGATCACCAGCTTGTTACATAATGAGTTAATAAAATAAATGGAGATTTGCTTCAGAGAGCAAGATATAAAAAGAAGGTAGTCCTTTTCATAACAAGTTGTAGTATCTGCCTTACTTTTCAAAAGAGAAGTAAATTTTTGTTCACTGAAGAAAAAAATATTATAAACAGAAGAGATTATATATTAGTGGATCCTTGATCATTTTCTAATAACTTTTAATGAGTTGGTTGGGGTTTTTTATCCAAAGTGCAAATAGCGTGATGCTTAAAATTCAGAGGAGAAAGAACTCCTCCTGATAGAAGCCTATTAACACAGAGAATTCAATGGCATACAATTGATGAGCCTCAATTTGTTTGCTAGCTCTAGCAAGGCTACTCAGCATTTAAGTTTGCAGCCAGCCTCTCATTTGCACTCTGCTGTCATGGGAAAAATGTTATTCTAAGCAAGCAGAGGAGAGTCAAGAAATTTCTGAAGACACTGTTCTACTAATTCCTAAGAACAGAGGATGAAGCTTGTACTAAGAGCCCTTCTGCATGCCAGTTTGATGTCAAACATCAGTAGGCTGAAGTCAAACAACAGGTTCCTCAAGCTCTTCACACTATAACTTTACAAGAAAGTGTTTGCTGATCATATGGCCACACACAAATTCTCACAGTAAAAGTATACAGAAAAACATTATTTCTATCCCTCTACAGAACTGTTTCCCAAAGGCCATAACCTGTCACTGAGCATACACCACAGTGCATGGCAAACTCTACCACTGAATGTAGCTGTGAGGGATGTATGTTCTCACCTGGAAGAAGAGGATTTTACATCCTTGTCCTGGCAATAACATCTTTCATTTAAGCTTCTGCAGTGTTTTTCATGGATAGTATAAAATTTATTTATTAATAAATGAAGCAGTAAAACACTGGGGGCAAAATTTTAACATAGAGGGGAAAAACTTAATGGAATTTCTTATGGCAGTTGTGAGGGTTTTATTCACAGAAGGGGCAGCCATCTCAAATCTAATAACCAGATGTGTCCAGAACTCAGTGTTTCCAAATGTTTCAGGTATGTGAGGTTTCAGGACATGACACGTTGTGCCAAAAATGCACAGAGGAGAGGAAATGGGTAATTGGGAGGGAAATGTGCAGTAGTAGCACGTGCCAATCTGTCCTTGCTCAACATGGGAAAGCTAGAAAGAGGAACTTTGCGGTGGAAAGAAAAGGGACACAAGGTCATTTTCTACTCCCAAGGATGACATTTATAATCGAGAGTGATTCCACTGAATTCAATGCTTTTAAAACCAGAGTGGAAAATGGACTCTGGCAGTTATCTCTTTAATCACAAGGGGAGGTAGACAGTCAGTTCAGCACATATTTAGTCTCTCCTCATCTCTAGGGCCAAACAGGTGCTTAAATACCTGGATTTGATGACTTGCAAAACATTAGATTAGGGTGATACAGAGGATAATCATCTCATCAGTCCAATTGTATTTGTCCCACCTCTCCAGCACAGGATGCTGCCCAGCAGGAGGAGTGGTTTGAGACACAACCTATTTCTCCCTTCACAGAATTTCAAGGTGGAAACATAATAGCATAGATATCCAGATTCTCTTTTAGGTTTGGTCATCAAGTAATAATTAAAAGGTATTTAGGGATTTATAGAGTTCTTAATTTTATGATTAGATATTCCACACACCTATAATCCAAGTTCCGAGGGGCTTTTTAGCTTATTGTTAGTTTGTTTTTTAGTTTTTCAAGGCAAGGTTTTCAAATAGTAAAGACTTTAGGGGGAAAAGGAGCTGTAACAGGAAATGTTTGCACAACTCGATTTTTATCTTTTGGTTTTTTTGATCAGCAGCTTTCTAAAGGGAAAACATTCTTTGGAAAAGTTTGATATGAAAATAATTGAGATACATTCCTTGAACTTGAACACAGATGAGAGCTACAAGATTGTACGGGTAAGGCCTGTCATCTCCACACAGCTATTTCCCATTTTGTCTCTTCATGTTGCCTCTTTGTAACCTCGTTGTGAACAAATCATTATGGGCATATACATTACACAGAGGTAGAAATTATACTGTTGGTATAAGCAAAATGAATGTGAACTATTCCCTCAAAACATTCCAGCAAGTTCCTGCTCAGCTGCACAGAACACAGATTCACAGCCAGTACATATTGGAACATCTCTGCTACCCTCCCCACAGCAGCACCACTGGTGGCCATTGTGGCCTTCAGCCTAACCTCAATATCCCAAAGTTTCAATTCATAATCAGGTTTCAAGGTTTCAACATCATTTCTAGAAGAAATATCTGGAAAACATCAAATGAAAATATATGCTTGAGATTAGGCAGCAGAAGTTGTGAGTCTGATACTAGAGGAAATATTGCTAAAGAGTATTAGTTACTTAGCTGATGACAGAGAAGTGTAAAGAAGAGTAAATCAAACAGAATCCCCTTTTTAAGCTTCCCCTCCTCCCCATTGTTTACCTAGTCAGGTGTGGAAATTCACAGTACAATTGTGCCCAGAGAAAGGACATAAAATTATGTGGCTTAAAATATAAATTGTGGTGTGAATTGCTATTTTCCTTCCCCGTACATTCAGTGTCTTCAAAAACAGACAGCCTTCCAGTTCTCAGCTCCAGCTGTAGGCAAGAAAGAGTTGCACTGGACGTGCTCCTGGATGTTTTTGTTCTTAGCTGCTCGCCCTACAGTTAATGAAGCTTATCCTGATATTTCCTCTCATTACCAAGCATGGTTTTGATTCTAAGATTAAGAATATCCAGGTCGTAATCCAAGACTATAAAACAATAAAGCAGCAGTTCCAACTATTTGGAAGAATAAGTTTGTTAAGTATTGAAATTGTTGTGGTGGGGATTAGGGTAGGTCAAGCAAAGCCATTACATGGGTCATCCTCCCTTGGAGGAAAAATATGCCTTGCAAGGCAAAATGAGAAATTGAATAAAACCATGAGAATCAACTACAATTGCCTGTAATATGCCAAGAAAAGTGCTGGGCCTTGCACCCCTCTAAAAGTCTTTATTTCCCTTTTGTGAGTGTTTTTTCATGGTTTACACAGTATCCACCTAAGAAGCCACTTGTCTAAAAGAAATTGTAAGTTGTCGTGGAGTAGCTTGCTTTAATATAAGAGACTTAACAATATGAGGAATTGAACTGCATTCTATGCTCACACCTTTCCAGCCCCATCTTCTAGAAGAATTATTCCGGAGTCAAAATCTGATAGAACATGAAGTGTAATGCCTACTCACTGCCTTCAAAAATTTCTGTCCAAAAGCCCAGAATAATGATGTTGTTCAACAGAAATGAGAGAGCAGTGCATGTTCTGTGACTCTACAACTTTCTATTACCAGCAGCAGCTTAGTTTCACCTTTTAGGTAATAGATTTTGATAGATTGTATTGTAATCTCTTTCACACTTACTGGCTTGGAAACCAGCACCTTTTGCAGTGCACAGGTCTTATCAGTATTTTAACATCCATCCCAGGGGCACCTTAGAGTGAAAAAATGAGGGTATGGAGAAAGAAAAATTACAAGCTATCGAAGTGGGGGAGATAAAATGTGTGGCTTTGACATCTCATCCCTCCCCATGGAAGTAGATATATTTCAGAGGAATGCAGACTTGAAATACAAAGTATTTTCTTGGATATTATGGGAGTGAAGCTGCTGACATTAAAAATACCACGCAAGCAAGCCAGTCTTTAATTAGTAAATACTAGGAATAGTGTAATTCCAAGAAAACTGAGAAATATGTAAGACTGAAGCAGGAAAGAAAGCCCTTTAGAGTATTTTGATTGATCTGAAAACCAAAAACATTTCTACAACACTTCAGCAGGTTCTGCTGTGTCTGAAAATTCAGTTCAGAATCAAAGCTTAAAAATATCTCACTCAGCTTCATTCAGATCGCAGATAGTGAGGGAAGTAACTCAAAAGCAAGCAAGGAAAATCAATACCCAGATATTTTTCATGACATACAGATACTGCCCACCGAATCCAAGCCTGAATTTTCAGAACCCTGTAATTAGTGAATCCAAAAATGCTCTTAGATTAATGAAGCAGAAGCTCAAAGGGATGTGTGATTATCTAAAGTCTCAGGAAACAATTAAACCAGGTGGGACAATCAACTGAAAGGGCGTATCCCATGAAGAATAAAGTAGTTCAGCCAAGGAACACAAGAGCATTTAAACAGCTTTTAAAAAGGACAACAGCCTTACTTTAAAAAAAATTAATGTGATGAAAAATCTACTGCACAGCTACATGAACTGTCTCAAAGGTAAATTAGCCTCACTAAGAAAATACTGAACATTAGTTCTGCTTCTAAGTTTGCCTACTTTCAGCTGCCAACTATTTGATCTTGTTCAGTCTTTCTTTGCTAGACTGGTTTCAATTATACGGCTAAATTAATAAAATCTATGAAACTAGTAAAAATGCTTTTAAGTGTAAACATTATACTATAAAATATAAAAAATCTGAATTGTCATTTTTATAAATGAAAGAATCAAGTTGAAGCAAAATAGTATGTTTTTCAAAATTTTACTCTTTACCTTTCAGTAACCCTTTTTAAAAATTAATTTTCAACCTACAGTTTTTAAAGGCACCTAAGGCATCTAGGAAGCTTTATCATAAATGAATTGCTTAGGTACATAAATATTCATTGCAATATTTTTCTACTTTTTAAAAATTTGTATATTTGTATTTTTATTTTGAAATTCAGTGTTTTCTATTTTTATCTTGATTCCAATTTTCTTAAATTTTAAATAAGGGGTTTGAGATTACTTACTTTGGAAACAGTCTGTGAATACATCTTCATATTTAATTGCTTTGTTGAAGAAAAATTTCACTGAATAAAAATTTCATTCTTCTCTGCCACTTGTTCAAGTGTATTATATATAATTTTTTTTTTTCCTTTGAACTTTGTTTTCCTGGCAACTATTTATCTGAGAATTCTTAACATAGTGTGCCAGCAACTTATGTAAACCCACAACCAACACGACTACATATTTTTCATGTTAATTTGAATTTATCTTGGCATCTTATAATACCATCCAGTGCACTGGCAAAAAAATATTGGATGACTTAACTTGGGATGTCCTCCAAATTTTGTTTCTTTTCACTGGAAATTCCCTGCAAGCTATGTCTAACTTTTCAGACATTACAAAAATGATCAGAAGATTTTGCAGATGTTTAACATCTTGCATGTTACCACATATGTTAACAAGCATCTGATGTTGAGTCCTGTCAGATGCATATGGAAATAGAAAGCTGAAGACAGAATCTGTATTTATTTGGAAGGGCATCTATCATGTCCTGGTATAACAAGAAGTTTCTTTTCATTTAGTTTTTCAGATTCCAGAAGAAGGCATAAGAAAGCAGTCCCTTTAGAAGTTTCTTTTGCAAAAGCCCTGCTAAAACAGCTAGTAAGATTTTTAGGTCAAAATGCAGTAAAAGATTCAGGTCTACAGGCTTCAGCACAGTGCATGACGGGCAGCTGGTGCCTCAGAGGCAATGCAGGGCAGCCACACAGTTTGACACAGTCGTAGCTGCAGCAGAGCTGTATGATACGCATTTTAAAACATTCCTGTAAGCACTAGCTGGATCCCAGGCTTCTGTAGCCCCTTTTTGAGGTGGCTGCCTGGCTCTCCCCAGACAGGAGCACCTTCTTTGCCCTCGGAGGGCACCCAGCCCCCTAACACAAGGGTCAGCCTGGGGTTCACTTGGCTGCCATAGGCATCTAATTTAGACATGATTCATACAACCAGGAGTCTGCATTCCCTTTATGGCAAACAGAATAGGTGCCTTTAAGGATTTCTGGGCAGTTAAATGACTAAAATAGCCTAGGGAAGATGACGTACATTCCTGCCCTGCTCCCTTGCTCCCACACACACTTATGTATGTATGCACACAGTGAATCCAAAAGATAAACTTTGCAGCATTACTCTTCTTTGCATTAAGATCTTTCTGGGCCCTAAGTTTTTATGTATTAAATGTGTGCAAAAACAGACCTCCAAAACTTTTATTTATGTCTACTGAAACCTAGTAGCACTGGGACTGGAGTGAATGCCCTCCTTTGCCACACATTAATAATGAATGCTGTGCAGCAAGACAGTCAGTTGTTTTTCAGTGTATTCCTGCTCCCAAAGCTGCTTCTGTATTTTATCCAAAACTTCTTTAAACTGAAAAGCATTCCCTTCCCCAAAGGAAACACAAAGCAGATATGCTGATATATGCATATACAGGGAAAAATATGAATAACATGATAAACCTTCAAATACATTACCTGAATCTGAAGGGGAAAGGAGGTGGTATTACATTTGCTGACGTTCCTTTTCAGATTTGAGTTTCTTCAGTCACTTCTCAGAAACCACGTCTCGGTCATGTCTAACCTATGGGATCCAGGAGCACTTTCCAGCTTCCAAGTCTTAATGTGTGCCTCCCACACACCAGAGTCAGGCATGGGCCAGCTCATCCCTCCTATACCACCAGGGAAGTGTAGCAGCTGTGTTCTGCTGAAGGAAACCCAAGCATGCAGGCCAAAAGCAAGCTACTGGTGGGGTCCCTGTTCTGGAGACCTGAAGATTCACCATGCCAGGCCATGCCAGGGCACCTGACTGAACATCAAGCTGCAGCACCCCAATAAATGCAGAGCTGTGCCAATTATGGCGTGGACAGTGGACAGGAAGTTGTGAGTGCCTCGCCCCTGGAAGTGTTCAAAGCCAGGCTGGATGTGGCTTGGAGCAACCTGGCCTAGTGGAAGGTTCCCTGCCCATTGCAGAGGGGTTAGAAGTAGATGATCTTTGAGGTCCTTCCAACCCAAACTATTCTGTGATTCTGTGATTCCAAGTGCAAACTTAGGCTCTTTACAGACACCAGAAAGCCCTGTAATCCACTCCTGATGGGTCTTGGCACAACTGATCCTTGAGCTGCTCAGGCAGGGCTAGTTTTTGACACACCCTGCAAGAGAACTGGAAGCAGCCAAGAAAAGCCACATGAGTGGATATTTAGTGAGCTGAAGCGAGGGAAGTACTGTTCTTGGCAGCCGAGTCCTCTCTTGAGTGTTGTGCGTAGTTTCTAAAATGTGTTTAATTTACCTTCTGTGCAAGGGGTGCTGGAATATGGGGGAAGGATGTTGGTTCTACAGCCCTGGATACCAGCACATGCACCACAGCACACTGCAGAGCTGCTGCTCTGCTAAGCTCACGGACTGGAATCTCCCAGTACTGGATCATCTTGCAACACTGTGGACCCTTCTATTGCTGCCATGCTACTGGCAGGTGAGATGTTCATCTAGCTCTATATTTTGTCTCTAAATTAGGGCCCTGATCACATTCTCAGTGGGTGAACTTAAATGGCACCCAGATTTACCTTCCAATCTTTCACTGAGCAGCAGTTCAAAGGCTTAAGTGAGCTGTAGGTTGCAACTCGTCCAGCTCACCTCCATTATTTCTACTTTGTGTCTTGCAGTGAATCTTAAGTTCCATAACCAATTCTGCACATTGTGAAAGTGGATTTCATTTCTTGTTTATTATTTTTCATCTCTCTCCTAGAAAAGATGACAAACAACTACTGCTAATGCAGAATGAGCAGTCCTGACAGCAGATAGTTCTGACTACTCAGATTCTAGGCTTGAGGGTCTGGTAATAACAGGAACTTTTCCAGAGCAGCTTTACCTAAACAGTAAAGACATAGACACACTATACTCCTAGAATACCACAGCCACATACCCCTACTCAGCCTTTACTGGCTGATTAGAAAAAAGGTCTGTAAAATCCACTCATTTCACAACACCAGACTGCTTCCAGTGCATTTCCAGATGTCAAATTTCCCCTACATTCCCAATGAAAGAGCCAAATTCTTCAGCTTCTCTCTTTGACAATTTCCACTGTGCACAGGGATGTGTGATTACAAAAATCTGTAGTGGCTTAACTGAATAAAGAAAGAAAGGAGAACCGAGATAAAATAACATGGATTATTAACCATTAATTCAGGGAAAAAGTAGCACAGTGATAAACGATGCCTAATTTTGCATGTGTTTAAGTCATTGCTGAAATAGAGTGCCTGGGGCACAGAGAGGTAAAATAGGGAGGGATGAAGAAAGATCAGCATTGCAAGGACATTTAACTCAATTAATATAGTCCCATTATCACAGTTAATAAAAGCAAACAGCAGTTGTTTCTAAGTATCTCATTTTTATACTGTTGATTCCAATACTTGTTATACTGCTGAAAACCTTGGTCTCTGGATGCATAGGATTACATCAACTTCTCAGTTGTCATCCACTTCTCTCCCTGCAGCAGGCATTAAAAACAAAAACTTGAAGCAAGCTCACTCGAAATCCTCAAAGCCAGGAGGCAAACAAACCCACTGTTTTGGGGCTTTTAATGCCATGAATTTCAGAAAATCTCCTGAGTGTTTTTGATTTCTGGGTTTAATTATCTAAGTCAGAAATAATGGAAGGGAGGCTGTGTCAATGACCAAACCTATGAGCCAAATTAACAAGCAGTAAATTATTCAAAACAGATGTAGCTCTACGCAAACAGAAACATACACAGGGAATAAAATACCTGCCAGGAGACGATCAGAACAAGTATTTTGTAAGATTCAGGAAGGCAGAAGGCA
Organism: Dicrurus megarhynchus; assembly: GCA_013399195.1. Taxonomy (NCBI): domain Eukaryota; kingdom Metazoa; phylum Chordata; class Aves; order Passeriformes; family Dicruridae; genus Dicrurus; species Dicrurus megarhynchus. The sequence goes on from VXAD01010521.1 coordinate 872,053, forward strand.
AGCACTGCAGTGGCATTTCTCTGTCCTGCATTTCCAGAGCTAACTACAAGCAGGAAACAAGGCACTCCTCCAGTGAAGCAGGTTTACTGAGAAGCTCTAGAGAGCTGCCCTAACTCAGAGGGGCCGTCATTAAACTACTGCTATTGTACAGCCTCTGCAGGCCAGAGTCAAACTCAGATATGGGAGAAAATCAGGCTCATTGGAACAGCGCCTCTTAACTTTGAATTCAAGCTCCTCTAACCTTTCATCCTTCTCCGAAACCTGTTCCATTCCTCTAGTTATTAAGTGTTCCTAAGACAGCTGTTATATCTGTTAAAAAAACTCAGAGAAACTTGGTAGCAATTCTTTCTAACATGCCACCTCATTTATAATTTACACTTTAATTATGTTATTAGCAGCTCAGGACTAGCCAAGGCTATACGTGAATTCACATATATGGATGTGACCACCACAACCTAGCTGGGAAACAATTCAGATGCACTGATTTTATTTGACTGACTTCCTTTTTTCTATAATCCTGACCACTGCAGTTAAAAGGAATGCTTAGTTATAAGGAATGTGTAGTACCACAGACTGGCAAACACACTGCACACTGTGCTTTCTAATCCTAAGGATCAATATGGAAAAAGATTTGTAAATACCGTAAGAGAGACATGCAGAGGTGTATGCCCTGTCCCCTCCAACCCTGCATGGAGGCAGAGCATCTCATTACTATCCCTAACTTGACTTGAAAGCCTCCACAGGAGAAGTGCTCAGAAAGACATACACTCCAAAAGGAGGATGTTCTGGCACGAACCTAAGGGGCTGTGGACGGCTCTCAATGGGGTATCAGCACTAATCCCGCTCTCCTTTCTCTGTCCAAACAGCAAGTTAATCGCCCTACGCACCCACTGAGGATGTTTATGGCATCCTTTGCAGACATGCACAGCCAAAAAGGTCACATTTTGAACCTGCAAATTACTCACACATTTTGCATTTTAAATTTTAAATAAAACTGTAGATTTATTGTACAATAGTACAGCATGTACCTTTTTAACCAAAAGCTCAGCATCACATAACACTTTAATCTTCCATTAAACATACACAGTCCTACAATACAGCTCAGCTCAGCTAGGAAAGCTACATAATGAAATTAATTTATTGAGAGTCCTGGCTACGCTGTTCTTAGGGATGTTTACCTAGAGCAAGAACAGTGGCAGTGGTTCTGGTGTTGTAACATTTAATCACTTTAACCTGTTCTCAACACAGTAATAGCAAGCAGTCATCTAAAGCACAACAAAGAGATCACTTAAGGGACACCACATTTAATCGCAAATGTATGAAACAGTAGACCAGAGGATCTCACACACATCATACAGATATGGATTAGAACCCTGTTACGAGATCACTTTGATGCAATGTCTGCACTAACTATGCCGCAGGAAGACTGGATGCATGACCGGCATTGTACCACGAAGTGTCACTTGGATTGAAATTCTTAGGTTTGGAAGAGGCAGACCAGGGTGTTCTGTACAAATATACACTTGCCTTATTACATTAGTTTACACTCCTGTAGCCATTTGCCCACATACCAGCAACATCTTGTTATAATTCATTTTTATACCATTTGCTTCAACTTTACCTGGTTCAGTTAAAAACAAGATCATTACTTCCAGACACAGGATGTGTTCTGTGCTACATCTTGGCCTTTCAAATTGTCATAGACACCCAAGTTGGTGTAACCGGGCATCCTTTATGCACGCTCTTGTGCGCAGCTAGCCACAAGGTGTTATTAAGACACATTCAGCTAAGATTCTTTATTTGCCACTGGGGTTTCTCACTGCAATGCAGATTCAAATATCATCACTATATAATGACTTACAGTAAGTAAATTTCCTCTAAAATTTGGAATTAAACATCTACAACCCAAATGAGCTACAGGTTACATCACAAACTCTTGATCAGAGAGAGAAAGTTTATGCCTTTTTATTGCTGTTCAGTTTACCAATGTGTGTCACACCTTAAGCCTGTTCATTAAGAGGATCAAGTGCTATTTTTATTAAAGAAATTAAAATTCTCAGAAAACAGTACTTGCAGTAAATTTTTAAATATCTAAAGGAGGTAAATTTGGATCCTACACCTGAATATGTGATTTTTCACTTACAGCAGGAGCGTGATAGTGCACTCTTGATTGGTTCTAAACCAGCATCAGCTAAAATAATATGCTAATCAAAACACAGAGAGTGGTATTAAAGAAACAGAGGAAGGAAATCTGTATCAAATATCTGACCTTGACTTAAAATAGACTAACAATATATGTAAGCTTTCAAACAGATGAGATGCTTAGCTTATCTCAAGTAGCATACCAGGAGCCATTTCAGAAGAATTATACCAAACTTGCACCTACTATGGTCCATGTGTAATCTCTGGCTCTGCAAATTTCACTCATCTTAGCCAAAATACTATAGTATGCTAATTAAAGTATAAAAAACCAAAAAGGGACCAAGAAGGATTGTTACAAATCAAAGTTGCTTATGTATAATCTTCAACAATTTTGTGAAAATTTCACCACACTGAAAAAAATGTCACTTATCTGTCTTGTTTCTAGTTTTGATAAGACTAGACAGAAGAAACAGAGCTCAAAACAAATCCATTCTTGACTTGCAAGACTAAAAACACAATCTCAGTAGACTTCCAGTTCATTGTCTAAACTGTAGTATTTTGATAGCCTTCAATGAACAGATGAATTTTTGGCTGATTATCTAGACATCACTGATACAAGTAAAGATTGTTGAAAAGGTAATTATTTAATCAAAACAGATGTCACCTGAAATGATTTTTTTTCTTCCTGTAAAACAACACAAGTAGCATATTAATGAGATGCACTAACTCTTCTTCTTCCACTCAGAATTTCTAATTTGCTTAACAAGTAATGAGAAATAATTAAAACTTGATCTTCAAACATTATCAACTGTTTAAGGAATAAAGCTCTGTTATTTCCTGAATTCATTCTATGCCATCTTTAATAACAGAGTTTACACAGATTCTTTCTGCTTACTAAAATGAAGTCAGCTTATGTTTCTTACATATTTAAATAGCCCCAACACCAGAGACATACAAAGTGTTATACTGAATTTTAATCCTTGTAAAACATTATTACACCACACACTGTTATTATAAATCTTTTCAATAACATCCATTATAGAACTCAGTAAAGAGCACTGTCTACTACTATGCACTGTCAAATATTTCTGGCAGTATCGGTAATTGACTACAGCATATTTCTTTTTTAAAATCAAGTGTTAACCTACATATTCTGAACTTGCAAATAATACACAACAGATTTTACTGTCATATAGGCTGCATATTCATTCATTTTTTCTGATTTTTATAGAAGAGTAAATTTTCTATAACAATATGAAAGAAAATTAATAACTTATCTACCTAGGAGGCTAGTAGTTATTTGTAATCATATTAATCAAAAGATGACTGAAAAAATTCAAAGTTAATTATTGTGAAGTGCACAAAATCTAGAATATAGGGAGTTTCCACAGTACATTATACTAAGTCAACATATAATAGATTAAAAGCTGTAAAGCCAAAATCCTCATTTAAAAATTTAGTGTTTCTGACATCATCTTCCACCATTCCATCAACTCTTCTTTTTCCTCTTCTTTTCTTTCAGACAATGACTCCAGTTCGAAATCAACCTGATTAAGGCAAACAATCAAAAACACCAGTAAGACTTAGAGAATAGTGTAGGCTTTTAAGAGCCATTTGTTGAAAGAAGATGCTTAACACAAACATAGGGCTTAGGGAGGTACCTTCTGGTTTAGGCTGGGTTTATTCCAAAGTGTCTCAAAGATTATTTAAATATGTGCAATCCTAGTATATCAGTACTATAACTTATCTAAAAATACACACAGGTGAGCAAAATTTCCTATAGAATCAGACATCTGTCCAGTCTTTGACTTGACTAAAAATTTCAAAAAGCATGGGCCAATGAAATTAAAATTGAAAAATAGCCAGCCACATAAATCATATAGCATATTATAAAAAGTATCATCAGCATATTGCTAACACAGATCACAGAATATCCTGAGTTGGAAGGGACCCACAGGGGTTAGTTATCAAGTCCAACTCTTATGGGCACTGTTCTCTAACAAACTGGGCTAATCTCAGCATAACAACAATTGCAAAGCCCCAGCATATCAAAACATGTATTCAATTTTATGCCATCAAAAATATCCAGAGAGCTTTTCCTAACACATGGCTCATTAATGTGCTAGTTTAGAATATCTTAACATGTGAGCCACACTAGTGAAATAGAATTTATTTTAATTAAGAGACATCCACATCTGCATAGAATTAAAAAGGCTTCTGAAACCTTATATGCAGTCTAGGTCTTATTAACCACACATACTGGACATCTACACAAAGCAGTGGCCCACTGCTACCTTTCTGCATGGAGCTGAACGCTGGTTTTAACCTAAGCAGGTACTCATTTGACAAATTAAATTAAACATGTCTCAATCAAAACCACAACATCTCTTACTTTTTATGTTGTGCTATTTAAAGATATTCTGTAATCTTCTGATTAGCTATTCAGACATGAACCAATAACATGTTTAAGTATCTCAATATTACCCTTCTCTGTGTCTTTTCATTATAAATAAGACTGGAAAGAGATTAAATGAGTTTACAGTGAGATTACTCTCAGTTGCTGGTGCATCAAGTGCTAGAAGAGTAATTTCCAGGCTTTCTAAATTAGCATATTCTGGAATTTTCTGAAAAATCGCCTCCTGCTGACATGTATAACATGAGGGAAAAAGGGACCTTTTAAATGTATAATAGATGATAAACCAACACAAGTGAGCACTTACCACAACAGCAGGGCTGAAGGGCACAGCCACTTTTTTAGTTATTGCTAGATAGCCTGGTGCTGACGCCGTAACTTTGTAATTTCCAGGCACAAGCAATCTCCAATAATCACCATCCTTGGCTGTAGAGAAGAAGAAAAGAATCCCAGTAAATATGTATAAGACTAATTATGCAGCTAAGAGGAAAGGCTCATATGTCAGTCTTTTATATTCCTGTCAGGGCTTTCCTTTCAACTGCCTGAAAGGATTCTTCCTTCTTTCTTCCTTCTTTTTTCCTTCTGTAAAAGCTGTATACATATCATATTTGCTTCCTTTCAGGTAATCAAAAAAAAAGATTTAAATTTTGAAGTTGTGCTGTAGCCTCCATGAAAGATTTGCCTGCTGAGGCTGAAGGTTCTCCATCACACTGAAGAAAAGGACAATATAGGACATTATTCCACTTTAGAAGCATCCCCCAGCCAATGTAAAGCCCCTGTTAAGTGTCTGAGATTCAGTTTGCAGTGTGACACGGACTTTTAATGTTCCTCAGGATTCTGATAATCCAAGTATAAATAAATTTTATTCTCATCGAATTTAAATAAGTGGGACTACCTTTCTCATCTTCCACTAAAAGCTATAAATCAGCATTTCCTAGAATATTCCCTGTGTATCTCCCTTGAAGCATCATTATCTACATGTTTCAGTATCCAGGCATTGTCTAGGGCTTTTCTCTTTGGTTCAGATAAACAAAGAAGTAGAAGCTTGATCCACTCAGGTCAAAGAAAGGCTCCTACTGCACTCTTACTGCAGTTTATCTTTTTCAGTCACAGAATCAAAATCCATCATCATCTTCTCTATAAATGATCCTATCCCACTTTCACAAAGGCTCAGATCTTCGCTGCACCAGCAGTGGGCAATTATCTAATTTGTCACAGGCTAATAATTTGAATTTCTCTACCTCCAAAAAAAATTGCAGGGCTGTTCTAAAGTTCAGTTAGAAGTGCCATTTAAAAGACTTGGCCATGCTCTTTCTACTAGTTCCTTAAATGCTTTTTCACCACACCTGCAGCTACACAGTGTACAAAGGGAAATATTACTTAAATGTCTGCTATTTGCATGGCCAAAAAAATGTCAGTAGTCAGTCCAGTTGTTCCCACATTTTTCTCTTCATTAAACAGAATGGAAAAAAAATACTGCTGTAAAATTGCAGTAATTATCTATTCTAATTCCTCTCACTGGAACAAGGCAGAAATTCAACTCATGAATGAAGAAGCAGGAGAAAAGCCAAAGACTTATTTCTTCTTCATTTTGACTGTGCTAATATTCAAGTACTTGTTTTCCTCACTGTTTTGACAATACATGACTTTGAGTCTTATATACACACAATGATGTGAGAGGATTTATGATTAGATGCAATTTTTGTATCATAGAAGCATGAGCTTCTCTCTCACACACCTCACGCTCTTAGATGTCAAAATACCTCTTTGCAGAGTTTATTCCCTTTTTATTATGCCTGAAAAATTATTTCCTGTCTCTATACATTTTGCCTTCTTGTCTACAGTGACAGAAAATAACTAACGTTTTCACAGACTGTTCTCCTGCTCGGCAGAAGTGCTGGCAGTCTCTTTGTGGGTGATGTGCAAACACAAATCAGAGGCACCTGAAGATTCTACCAATCCTGTTTCATAGTATTCTGCATTTCTGTGATGGTATAGTGAGACATATCATCGAGATAATGACCATAACGTAAGCTCATGCATAAAGCAGCGACATTTACTTATTGTTTTTCTAACCAGTATCTTGTGCAAATAACAAAAGTGTCATTCAGGATAGGACAACATAAGCATACAGGAAAGGCTGAAAGTTGGCACACTGTGAGCTGCCTTCTGAACTCCTTCCTAGAACAAAGCACAGTATCACTGAAGAGGTGACACGTCATTTTCTGTGAACACCAACCAACGCAATGCTTTCATCTTTTAGAATCACCCTTCTGAAAAAACATCACATACTTGTAAACAGCAGAGAGAATTTACCTTTGCTGAAGGAAGTTATGTAAATTGAGTATCTGTCAAGAATTCACGTACCAAAAGGTATGATCGCATTGTAAAAAATGTAACACTTCTGGACTAAAATTTAGCCTTCAAACTCAAACCAGCACTGTTGACAGGGCTTTAAATCCCGGCAGAGCTGTGAAACACTATTTGCTTCACAAATTAGAAGACAGACTAGAGCATTAATAACCAAGAGCCACCAGAACCAATTAACACCAGAGATCCATGAAGTCACAAAAACCAGTCTCAGCTACTTTGAGAGCAAAATACAAGTGAAGGATTCATTAAATCCTGCAGGCACCAAGCTTCCTGAGGCACAACCTTCTGCCCTGGCTTCAGAATTTTCTTCCCTTAAAGCTTCAGTTAAAAAGATGTGAAATGGCTCCAGGTTGCTAAGGCAAGCAGAAGCAGTATATCCCAGCATTGCTGAGGTACCACACTCACCTGATGTAACATCATGGCTTATCCCCTCCACAGAAATTGTAGCATTTGCTATTGGATTGCCCTGAAGATCTTTAACAAACCCCTTCACTCCTCGATGAATCTAAAATAAATAAGGTCACCAACACATGGTAAATAAAATATTCTTAAGAAAATATGTCATTTTTGGCAATGGAATAACTACTGATATGTCTAACAAAGCATGCTATGAACCCCACAGTCTACAGGCTGACCACTATCAATGATAAATACTAAATATCCTAATGGAACACAGAATGAAGAGGAGAAATAATTCAGCAGGTATCTATGCAGTGCAAGTAATTCTCAGAAATACACAGAAAATCATAATACATGTGAACATTGACTTGAAAATCTTTGTCATATTGGGGATTAATGAATGCACTGAAAAGCTTTGAAAGAACAGCCTGCAGAAAACTTGTTTTTTTAAAGTTTCATCAACTTTAAGATTGTAGAGCTAATACTGGACATAACTGCTTAGAAGTGAAGCATTCGCAAAGCAAATGCAATCACTTGGACTTCAGTGGGCAATCCCTCTGTGAGATGCTTGAGCTTTCTACTGCACACCCAAAACATCCAGTTCTGTGAGCTGGGACCACAGAGTCACAACACTCCCCTCATGGCCTGTGGGAGAAAGGCAGTGGTGGGTCCTGTCCTTGTTCCTTCTTGCCTCTTAGGCAACATGCTCCAGGTAACAGCCCCAGCAGTACCTCATCTGTCTGCTCCCACTGTATGTGGAATAAAAGCACTGATTTGATCGCAGTGTATCTTAAGCACAGTCTGAAAGCAAACTCCTCAGAAGCAAGAGACTGAGGATCAACAGCCTTTTCATGCCCAGAAATAGGGAACTCTCAGTGCTGGGGAAAAGAGGATGTTGGGAACCTGTGTGGAGATGCACCTCATTGGGAGCCCAGATATAAAGCAGCGAACTGTGAAGTTCAGGCTTCTCTCAGATTCCACGTCCTTTGAAAAGACTGTTGGATCCCAAGTTTTATTTTGAGATATTGATGTTCCCCTTTATGAACCTATATGGTGTATTCAGCTGCTATAGTTTAGTTCAGATTCCTCTAATGTACACTGTGGGAGAAGCCTTAGAAAAGCAGAAATTACATATTTGCACTGTCCTCAGCACCCACAGGGCCGCTGGAGCATAGACCTGGTCATCCTATCCTGCAAGAAGATAAAAACTGATGCCAAACAGACCATCTGAACTTCAAGGATAAAGCCAGCAGCTCTGCAGGAGCAAAGGAAGTTGGCAAAATAGTATCTTATACATGAGCAATTTTGAAAATGCAGTGACAACATAGCTCTCCATGAGTCAAAGAAAATTAACCCCTGTGCAAAGGAGCTGAACAATTTGAGATGGATCCCATAAAGAATGGGTAAAAACCTGCAGGACAGGTACAACTTTTTTCTCAGCCTACAGATAGCGTTTTAACAGAACAGTATAACACTTCAAATATTCAAATATTTCAGATTTCTGGCTAACTAAAGCATTTCTGCATAAATAATCCTTAAAGAAATTAATGTATTAATTGATCAGCTCTGCTAACAAAGTGTGTTTTTCATTTCACAATCTCAGGTGTGTAACCACAAATGATATCAGATATATTTATTATTTATTAATATTATTATTAATTAGATGTTCACAAAGCACAAAGTTTAGAAGTTTTATGCACAATAACGAGTTTTGCCATCCTCTTCTGTGTTACCTGCTCAATGTAATTTATAAGAGAGTTCTTGTTGTCCTCCCAGTAGCCCTTCAGAGTTTCTTCAGGTGGGAATTTTTCACAGCTAAGCTCTACTGTGATTTCAAAGCAGTTGCTGCTGAGGTAATTGAAATCCTGCATTCCTACAATGCCAGAAAAGACAGCTAGTGATCCATTTTGCACTACTCTGAAGTAAATAAGGGGGGACACATGAAATGCTGGGACTATTAAGAAAAGAACAGCTATAAATACAATTGATGCAGCTCCATTTCATCTGCTTAATTTTGAATTTAGAAGCTTTAAATCAGACAAACCAATAGAACAATTAATTCCAAAATACATTTTCTTCCTAGGGAAAGTTTAGAAAAGCCTTGATAAATAGCCTGTATACTTCTACTTGATGCTGCATGTGGCCTGTATAGGATACCTGACATATAAATTACATTTTTTCTCCTTGGGAACAGAAAATTATTTCAGATTATGGCTAAATTATTTCCATATTAAAAAAAATATATATATAATCACTTTGTAAGCCAAAGAGAATGTCAATTAATTATAAAGCAATTGAAACATAATAAAGTGACATTGAAAAAAGAGATTTATAAAGATGGGTCAAAAACATGTTGGGTTTTTTTCTAAAAATATAATGTCTAGTAACATTTCACATGGAAAACATTTCCTTGTCAAGATTTTCTGCATAGATTTCAAATATTCTCCACCAAAAAAAATACAAAATAAAACTTCCTATAAAATTTATTTACATGGAAATTTTTATATGGATAAGGTTTCTCCAACTTAATGCCTCTGCAAAATCAGTATTGAATAGCCTTCAAAAGAGAAGAGAAACATCACTAAAAATGCAACTTTAATAATTGAAATTTGAAAACATAAAGTAGCATAGTAGCATCATCACTAGGAGTAAAAACTTGATGGAGAATATGTACTCTTTTACATTTTTGAGCCCCTCCTCTTACTACATGGATATATTGGCTATTTTCTTAAATTGGTCAACCAAAAGCCAAGGAGGTTTCCAGTTTTGTAACCGGACCAGCCAACTGGAGAGGGACAGTGACCATCCCCAGGAGGGCCATAAATATATGCTGTGCAGAAGCTGATGTAGAACTATCCCTCACCTTCCCAGTCTGTCTAGCTAGCAGAGTCAGTGGATTCTCAAACGGAGGCCTGAAAAGAAACTGGCTACCAAGCCTTTTAAACCACCCCCATGGAGGGATTTAGAAGTGCTTCTAAGACAGCTAATTCATTCAGCCCTGTGTTCCCCTATGCAAGCTACAAGTGAGACCTGATGCAGTCTCTTCACTGCAGCATCAGTATTGATCACAGGTCCATAACTGCCCAGAGAGCTGGTGCCATATCCCAAAGGGAACCCCGAGGGCAGCAAACAGACTGAGTCAGGTGGGATTCTGCCAACACACTGGGGTGAAGAGGCTCTTTTCTGCCAACCAGGCAACAAGACTCCCAGCTACAGACAGGCACAGGGATTTTTCTGATTGCTAAAAGAACCTTTTTATTTCTAAACCTTTTTTTAGAAAAATGAGGACACAGAAGGTAAAGGCTCCTGAGAAGGATAGCTCTGATGTTCCAGCAGGCAGAACTCTTAGATGGACCACTCAGAAGTACACAGCAAGAGAGCAGTGGAGTCATGAGTAAAATCCTCACAGCAGTGCTGATTATCATGCATCTGTTCTGCATAATGCTGCTTTTGTTGATTTTTGTACTTCTTCTAACAGAAAGAAAGAAAGAAAGAAAATTCATGAAGAGGAGAACAGGGAGCCAAAGGGTACGAAGTAATTTTACCGTGGTGACAGCAATTCTTGACCATTACTGTTCCAATTCTCAGGAAATTTCTCCTTCCTTCCAAAGTATTACTCAGGGATGCCCTAGTTTCTCAAGAACAGAATAAAGAAGCAATATATTTTCCAGTTTTGTGCACAATGTCTGTATCCTACAGCTTGTTTCCCAGGTCCCGGCCTTGTCCAAGGTTTCTGTATTGCTCCTGAAAAAATTCAGCTTTTGTATCACTGAACTGCAGGAGATGACCTGAATCTCTGCGACAGAGAATGGAGCGAAGCTGGCCAAGATCTAAACTCTGGCCTACCACATACGTAATCTGGAGTGCACTGGGCTGTGCACTCTTTACCTCCCTGTTCACTACGGTGATTTGGTGCAATACACAAGAAACCAAAACATTTCTAAAGATTTATTCAATATTGCAGCAACTTAGCTGCCACTGGTCAAGTCCTCTAAGTGCCCTATCCCTTCTCCTCATGCACATGGCATGTATCACGTGCAAGCACAACACCACACCCCCAAAGCCTCTCACTGTGAGAAAGTGTACCACTTTCTTACACTTTAACAGGAACTGCTCTCTGAAGACCAGAAAGGCTTAGATACCTCAGATATAACTGAGATTCAGCAATGAATGCCCTTTATTGCTGACCGTGGTGAGGACTTTGAGAAGACAAAAATCTCTGTCGCACTACTCCAGTGACCTGAGGGACTATAGTGTCTCTATGGTAGCGCTTACAAAAATAAGTTTAGAATACCAGAAAAAAATTATTTTCTTCACGTTTTAATAAAGGAACACCAAGCTTCATAAATAAAGTGGAATGCAGCATGCGTCCCTGGCATCCAGGCCTCAGAATTACTTAAGACTGTGAATTACAAGCTACAGCACTAAGTTAGTTCAGCTTCTACACATAGAAAAGACAGTAACCTTTAGCAGGACAGGACGAACTTGAATGGGGAGAACATGTGCCTCCTACATGTGATCAATGAAACCCAAAAAAAACCATAACACTGCTTCCAAAACTTGTAATTCAAGTTAGGAATTAGTTGAGTGCCAAGGGTGATTTGAGAGAACCTGAAAATTAAAAAAAGACACTTAAACAATAGCCTAATAGTACAGCAAGGTAAGCTGCTTTGAAAAGCTATTTTTGTAATGACATGAATCTGATTAGACTCAGGTGACTCTGTAATGACAGAAAAAGCAGAACAGGCATGTGGCTAGGTAGTAATTGATTACTATCTGTTCTTCTCATTTATGGTTCCAAATAGGTAGTCCAAACAAAAGGTACATTAAAAAATCATTAAGGATGTTGAAAAGTTATACAGTCAACAGCTAAGGAAATGACAAAATTAAAGCTGTTTGTGCAAATTTAATTTGGCTTTCTTGTGCATGAGTGAAATCATTAATTACACGCTGATAGGGAGAAGGCAAGCTGTTAAAAACAACATGGTTTTTATGTACAAACTTGTTTGTCCCCAGAGTATGATGGCTAAAGGAGCCATTCCTGAACACAGAAGAATGACCTCTTTGCCTTTGCTTGCTGCCTCTGAAAAACCTACACAGATCATCTAATTATAGATGACAACTACTACAAGTGTAACAGGCATCATGGCCTCAGACTTAGCGTGAAGATGCTCTTGGGGGGAACTCTTCTCGGTACCCCTGCTCTACAGAAGGAAGTAACTAATAAACAGTAATGTTCAGAAAAACCTCACAGAAAAGTGCATTAAGAATGAGAAGCAAGAGTCAAATATTCCTCTACATCATCCACTCTCTCCACCGTAAAAGCCTAAAAGGGGAATCGCCACCTTGCATGAGGTTGGTGAGGAAATCCTGAGGTCAGACAAAAGGGAAGGACAGAACATGAATGCAATGGAGGGTTCCTCCATACTTCCAGTTAGAGCCAAGGACCAGATGTCTCTGCCACAGACGTTCAGTCTTCTTATTGAAAGAATCCAGGTATTTAGAAAGACATGAAAAGCAGCCCACAGCCACATGAGAACCATCCATATACTACCCTTGCAGAACCAGTGAAGATTGCTGCTGGTCCACCCTGCAGGGCTGTCTTTTACAGAAGCTACAAGTCCCTGAGGATCAATTATGCAGGCAAAGAATTGATGTTGCACAACTGGGGGTATCATAATAAGCTCTGTAGGGCAACAGCACCTACAGTAATTCATTGGAATGAAAAATCCTTTCCTAGGTCAGAGTTCTTGGTCTGTCAAAGGCAGAATCTATGAGATGATCAGGAATAGAGACAGAAAATGGGCAGGAGTAGATACTGGAGCTGTGGTTGGTGGAGAGAGGAATGTGTGGCTTTAGTACAAGAGTGAGAAAGGAAGGGAAAAGAGGAAAGTGGGGGACCTGAGGGTACAGAGGCAGAGAAGCACCACCTCATCTCCAACAGGAGCAGATACAACGGAGACAAGGTCTTCAGAGTTTCTTTTGATAACTTCCTAACTCTGGTAAGGATGTATAGTGGAATAATTTCCCTAAAGCAACATAAATGGCTTTTCAACAGTTTATACTGCTGCAAACTTTGAGTTCATTACCATATGGGCAGCAAAAGATCACTGATACCATCAACAACTTAATTGCCACATTTTGGTTTTCAGTAGGAGCTTTTCAGAATAAAACTTCCAAGAAAAGTTTCACTTGAACTGAGCAGTGTTTATTTATTTTCCTTAGCACTAGACATAGAAAAAGCAGAACTGTGTTCACTGAATTATATTTGGTTTTTTAAGTCAGCAAACCCTACCATGGAGGTTTTGTTCAAAAGTCACAGCTTGCCAGCTGATTTCTACACTTGGAAAATAACCCCAAAACCAATAACAGATTCATGCTGTATGGTCCAAAGTACATTGTTGTCTCTCTCTTTTTTATTAGCTGCACCACATTAGGATGATAGATCCTGCTTAGCACTAGGATTCTTGTCTGCTAACGTCTGTACAAATATGAGAAAAAGAAAGGCCTCACTTGGGGAATTAGCAGTCTAACTTAAAATAAGATCCAAAAGAGGAAATCAAACTTTCCAAAAAGTTTTTCCAATGGAAAAATGTGCCTTTGCCATGTGCAGTTTAATCAGAATCAAAGCATTTCACCACAACAATGGAAAAACTGCTTTTCGCAGCATTTTCTTAAGGAAAAATAAGCTGAAGTTAAATATATCCATGTTTTTATAGATAACATTTAATATTTCATTAAGATAAATTTTAACTGAATTGAAATAAACTTTAACTATTAAACTTCTCAATATTTTGTTTGTATTAATTTTTCTTCAGCTTTTGCAAACTTCAGTTTTCAAGGGTTCCAATGGTTCCAGTTTAATGATTTTTAATGGTTCCAATTCAAAGTCTGGAAAGCCTCACACAAAGGGATATTTTGGAGTTTTAGTAATATCCAGAAATTTCAGTATTGTACTTCACACTCAGCCCCTGGTGATCACTGGCTGTGTGAGCACTACCAGTTGTTGTTCTGTTTCTAATTTCTTCACAAAAGCTTAAATACTTTCTTCTTTTAGTACCACCTTTACTGTAGAGAAGCAGAGTAAGGCTACCACTTAGGCTGTCTAATGCTTTTAGAGATTCCTACTCACTTCAGGTAAAAATTTAAAATTCATTCAGAGACTGTAATTGGATATCAAGAGAAAAGCAAACAATAAAACAGTTATGTCTGTTCAAAATTATCCAGTACAAATCAACAAAGCCAAAGCACAGGCAAATCACTCCAACACAAGCTGGGTTGCTAGCTCAGAAACCTTCAGCTCAGTTGTCACTCCAAGTTTAGCAGAGGCAGAACACTCTAAGATTTAGATATCCCAAGACCTGTTTGCCTCAGTTTACAGAGATATCCAAATTCTGAGTAGAAAGGAATGAAATGTCTCATTCGAATTAAATGTCTCATTTCAGGCTACTCTTCTAGACTTCTGGAAAATGAGTCTGGACATGCCCATAGTAGCTCTGCTGCTCCTCTTAGCACAGAAGGCTCTACCAAAGTCTAGGGAAACAGCACCTGGGCAGGAATCAGGCACTAACCAAGCCACAAAGTATGGAGATGCAAGTATCTTCATGGCTGGTTTTGTTCCCATTAAAATCCAAGGCCAAACTCCCATTTTCTATAACACTGCAAAATCAGGCAACCAGGCTTCCCCACTTCTTTCAGTTTGGATGCCTTCATTACTGAGGTTTAAATGAACCATCAGCAGCCTGCTCTAATGAGGGTTTGTCAGGGGATTTTTCACTCTTTTCTTAACACTTCCCCCCCATCCCCAAAACTCCCTTAATATTTCATGATAGCACAGCAGTCACTCGCCCACTGTAGAACTATTAAATTTGCAAAGACCTGAACCCTGAAGAAACACTGTAGAAAAAGCAATAAAAAGGAATATTTTAATAGTTATCACAGTGAGCTTTATGGATTTTATAGATGTACTGTGGTGAGTGATCAGCCTTTGATTTAGCCTTAACCAGGCCAAAAGTTGTGGATAACATAATTCAAGCTCAGAGTAGCCAGTGACATGGACCCCCACGGGGTGGGCTCACCTCCTGGGACACTGTACCATGCACCACCATTAGTTGTTCCATCCACAAAGCTGCTGTCATCATCATTTTTACGACACGGTGGTCTGTTTGGATCAGACATGGCAGGGTTAAAGGAAGAGTAACTGCGAGCCAGGCTTTGAAAAATAGCATCATCGGGGCAGGAACTGTACTCATGAGCACTGCCTGGGGAGGAAAAAAAATTCCAGGAACAAGGATTATTAAAAGGGCAGTCATTGCAACTGGGCTCACAACTTAGATTACCAGCACTGCAGAGCAGAGCTATGCCTGAAAATTCCATGTACACAGGTAAGTGTCCTACAGCATCACAAGTTAATATAGCATTATCTTAATAATGTTAACACTTCCCCACTACTTCATCAATTGTTGCCCTATCACTAAAGTGATAATCACAACAGTCTCAATATTTATGAAAATACTACTTTAAAAGTGCACCACAAAACTTAAGATACTCTGGGCCTTAGATATTTTTTTAGAACACGCAGTACAAAAACACAGATGACTCCCTAACAGTTTTATAGTCGGATATTAAAAGGATTTGCAATTTAACTGTGATAAAGTCAACTGAAAGAACAGAATCACAAACAATATCATCAGTTCATGAAACTTCAGTCACGTGTTCATCCCATAGTAGCAGAAAAAACAAACTAATACTGCTTTATACTATATGATAACATCTCTGCCACAATGTGATCCTTTTTATAAGGGACCAATACTGAAACCAGCAACAGTGATAGTTGTTTCTGTCAGCACACTACTGCTTTCAGAAATTCATTTTATACAGGTGCAAGAAACCTTAACCTAGACGCATCTTTCTCACTTCATTTAAATGGGTACAAACAGCCCCAGCTAATTTAAGAGCTAAGTTGCCTTGATTAATATATCTGAGGGACTATGATTCCCTCAGGTATTACATCATTTTTGTCATGTAAATCTACCTAAACAAACTATCATCTTCAAAACTAGACAATATGGTCATACAGTGACTAGCTTTAAACACGTGATTAATATGATAAAACAAGTCATTATAATGCAATGAGTATAAATAATGTTTATAAATGTTTTTTGCAATGTTTGTATGTTTTTGCAATGTTTTATGGTTTTGTTTGCAAGGCTTATAAAGTGGATCTTAGCTAGCAGTGAAATGAGTATAGAATGAAATTTCTATCTCCTCCTATTTCATGCTAACTTCTGTTTACATACCGCTTCGAGTCTCATCGTAAGGATAATTTGCAACAAGGTCTCCTCCGTGAAGATTGGCAGAGAGCACAAAGGGAATATCCATAATCCAGTGAATGACACCTTTCGTTTCAGGAGCAAGCTACAACAAAATAGCATCACCAGCAGTTACAAATCGATAATCCAATCTAGAAACATTCAATTAAAAACAGTGGGCTTAATTATTATCACATACACTGTGCGAGACAGTTAAATGAACCGCAATTTTATTCTGGCTTCAGAGAAAATTAAATCAGTACTTTACATTAGATTTATATTACATGGATTAATGTAAGTCCAAAACTGGTGTCAGCCATCTCAGAATAAGACTACAAAAAAAAGCATTCTCAATCTTTTACTTCTTCCCATTACGGACAAAAAAGCCTACCTGATTTTAAACAAAGAAAAATAAAATAATTAAAAATAAATGTTGGTAGGGTGCAGTCTTTTCTCTGCATGGAAAATAAAATTACTTCATTAATATTTTGAATTTGAAGACAGAACACAGCTATTAAGGCCACAGTCCTATGGGACTGCATTCACAACACTCTGTTTTCTAGAACATCCTCTAGGGGTAAACACCAGAAGATAAAAATCCCTCCAGATATACAGCTATATATTAAAGGCTTAAACTTAACAAAAATGCATGTGTTCTATGTGAGAATAACTATCTAGCTAGCAATATAATTAAGCACAATACACAAGTGGATTTCTGGCAATTGTAAAAATGAAGAATATTTGCAAAAATAGCTTAAAATCAAGAGAGAAGGCTACACAAAAAAAATAAAAAACATCTTTTGATTGAGGAATTGTCTAAGGATTAAGCAAGATGGAACAAACGAGTTCACTACAGCAATCCATTTTGAGGAAAAATTCAAGAAGCATCAGATGCATAAATTTAACACAATGAACAAAATATTCAGAATAATGTGAATCATGAAGACCATACACACAGCTCTTAGAGGTCACTACTGTTTGCTTACATTAAAGGAAAGAGGTGAGTGTGTAAGTGACCCAACAATCAGCCCCTACTTACCTTGGGATTCTGGTCCACGGCTTTTTTCATGTTCTTCAGAAGATGATTGTTTGGGCCACCTTCCTTCTCATTAACATAAACTATTCTATCAAGATCGGGAAAATTTCGGTTTAGATCTATCCCTTGGGCATTGCTTCGACCAACAAACCAGTCTTTAAGTTCACCAGGCTAAATGAGGAAAGGGAACAGAAAGAGAAGGGAGATGAGCAGATTCAGGTGATTACACATCAAGCTTTATATATATATACATACTTCTCATGTGCTTGAGAATAAGAAGGGATCAGGTGCAAGTAAAAACTCCTGAGGCACCAAGAACTGAGTGAATCACACCTATTCCTCCCTAGAGCCCTGTTGGGGAAAAACCGACTTCTATTTCACTGAGGGTCTTGCAGAACAGGCTTATTCTCATGTGGCACGCTTGGACCAAGGATGAGTAAAACTACCAGAAGTATCATATTTTTTAGTGCCAGCTGTGTCTTCCCCTAAGACTTGGCTTTTCCCCATTGCCTCATGCCCTGACTGTGAATTACAGATCTCACTGTAACGAGACTCAGAACACCTGTAGATTTATCTTCCAGCCAGAAGGAATGTTTGCAGTTGTTTCGAAGTTCCTCTAAACAACTTCAGGGTAAAGAAGGACCTTACTATTTACTTGAATCTTTGATTTTTATTGTGTCTTGTTCACTGAAATGGTAGCAATGAGAATTTTTGCAAAATTATTTCTTTAAACTGATTCTCTAAAATAAGTTCTGGATTTCATTGAGAAAATGCCTTCAGAATGCATAGCTTTCCCTAGCTTCCCTCTGTAAGCTTTCAGTACTCTTTAGTGTAGGTTTAGTTGGGTTACTGGTTTTAACCTTCGGGTATATTGAATTTACTGTCACACTGTGTGTGCAGGATCAAGATACTTCTAAATTAGAACAGCAGTACTAAATTGAATCTTATTATAAATCATATTTAAATTGTAAGGCAACCATATAAATGCAGGTGTACTTTGGCTAAGGAGCAGAAGTTTCAAATAATACAGAGAGAGATTTCAAAGTAGCAAAATGCTACACCAATCTGAGGACAGCTTCTGCTTCACTGCCACGAGAGGGAGATGTACAACCGAATATAAAGAGCCTGTGTGGGTTTTTTTAAGGACTTCATGAGAATCAGTTTAATAAAGATCTCAATAAGGTTTGACTTATTTAATCATAAATAGTCACGTGAGAACTTTCAACATTTCAATATTAATTTTAAAAATATACCTTGTAAGCAAGAGAGTTCTTATTTTTGTTTATAACAAAATACACACCAGAATCTTTATAACAGGGTTACTATTTGACTTCCATTTGCTAATTATGCATTAATGAATTATATGTTTCTTGACTGAGTCGTCACCCTAAAATGCATACTAAATTTTCTTGACTAATACCTTAATTAAAGTACCTCATGCATGAAATTAAGAATCAAAGTTATTCATATTAAAAAGATGGCTCACAAAGTTTGTTGTTTTGGGACCAAGCTCTGATGAGCATGAATAATTTTTGTAAGTGTATTTGCATGAGAATATCCTTAAAGAAAACAAACTTCCCTTTTCTGGCACTTTCAAAACATCATGTATAGCTAGATGTTACTTGTTTGGGAAGCAATTCAGTCAGTGAACTTAGATAAAAATATGCATGAAACATAATAGTTATATTTTAAAATCACAAGAGAGAAGGCTACTTGCTGAAAAGTCAAGCATAAAATCCTCCTTGTTAAACATCAAAAGCCTACTGTACTGTTAGGAAACACTTTGGTTTTGTTGTTCCGTTCAACAATCACCACCAAGAGCCCATGTATCTTTAAAACTGTTAGTCCAAGTGCCATTATGATAAGGCTGACAGACACTGATAACTGTTCTTATACACACAGCCTTACAAACCTGGGATGCTGCCTTCTCAAAGCCATCTGGGTTCAAAGATGGCATGATATGGATACGTGTGCTATGGATCAAGTTGATAATAGTGTCATTTCCTTTCTGGTATTCATTACACAAGTACTGCGCCAAGAAGATGAGTAACTCCCTTCCAACAGCTTCATTCCCATGCATATTCCCAACATATTTAAATTCTGGCTCTCCTGCAAGAAAAAGGAAGAACATGTATTAGAACAACATATAAGAATCACCCGTGGACTGGATCACACAGCACACCTAGATGTGGGTATGACTATTACTACAGCTGGGCATGGTATTCCCAGGAAGCTTCAAATCTCCTTCAGAAAAGTGGATTAAGGGCTTTTTTTAAACTCTGGTTTAACAAATGCTAATTAATATTCAGCTGTTTGCCCAAGGAAGAGCAAGAAGAATAGAGGACAATACAGTGTGCCAAAATAAAGGCTAAGCACCATCATTAACATCACTACTGTTGAGATCTAATGCAGTTGATGCATCAATACTACAAAAGCGTGTCTTGATTACGTAGTTTTAAAATATATAAACTGACACTAACAGAGCTTCTTATCTTTAATGTTCTCTCCAATATTAGGTTAAGCTTACTGAACTACACATGCATCAAACTGCAACTCTTTCATGAAAGCGATGCCAGTGAACAGCTCTTGATCACAGCGATCTGAGAAGTCTTACTCAGCAGGTGTTTTGGATACTCAGCTCAGACTTTATGAACCAAGTGCAGCAACTTAATTCATAAAATTAATCATTTCCATTTAACATTCTAATAAACAGAATTAAATATATGCTTAAATATTCCATATATATATAATCTATATTGAATATTTATGTGTATATTTATTGTAAATTTTATGCATATTACATAGCCACACAATACAGATATTAAATGTGTAACATATATTCAATATATAGTCTCTGTATAAAAAACCCCCATCCAGTATTCCCAAGTGCTAAAGAGTCTCATTCTCATGACCACAGACATTAAAACCACAAGACATACATCTTACAGAGCAGTGAAAGATTGACCTTTTAAAAGAATACATTTTGGGCCCTCATTCCAGAGAGGTTTTAGTGTACATGTAAATAACTGAGTGAGATTAGGAGGGGTGCCCTGGAACTAAAGTGAGGAATATGCTATTTTCTAGGCTGAAGCTCCTTTTCCCTTATGCTTTTCCTTTTAAAATGCAGTTCTGTTGCAACTGCTTTAATCAAACATTCAGCTAATTATAGGCTCTGAATAGTCTTCAACCACATTTTGTGATAGCCTTTTGCACTATTAGAGGGGCAAATTCAAGCCAGGCAAAGTGTTACACAAACAAGACCTAAGTAATTGCTAATCAAGCATGCAGCCATATCTACTTACAACCCTTCAGTCCGTGCTTGTTAACCTTAATCCAGTGATGCTAGCAGACACAGTGCTATTAATACTATGACTTCCTTTCCTTCCAGCTAAAATTGCTTTATAAATATGGATTCATCCCTGAAATGTTTTCCAGACAGGTTTAAAAGTCTTCTAATTTGAATGAAACAGTTTCATTTTATCTGACAGACACAATGCCATTACTGTGTACTAAACCCCTCCATTTCCTCTTTTGGCATTGGGATCCTATTTACTGTTTCTTCCTATCTGCTAATACTAGGGAATGCAAGAGGTTTAATCATCAAGAGTAATCAGACCACACAATCAACCTGATCCCAGGAAAACAGATGGATAGTATACAATGAAATATGCAGCACTGCACATCACATGTACTCAGAATACTCACACACATGTATATTGGCATGTTACTTATGGGGAAAATGCTTCACAAACTAACAGGCAAAATAGTTGCTTCTGTAAATATGAACACGGCTGCATTTTGCACCTGTGCTTTTCCCTAGGAGACACCTAAGGAAGCCTAAAGGAGACACATTTTCTTCTGATTCCCAGACCTGTGCATTAATCCCCCACCTTTCTCACCCACTTGAATTTCACAGGCCTGGTTCAAATGGGTAAAGAGAAACATATGTTTCCCATAGGGTATTACTTGACTTTCCCCGCAAAGAATCGTTAACAGTGTTTAGAAGGGATCATGGAAACAGTCACACAGGGTCCACAGTGAGCCAAGAGTACAGCCTTGTGTCTTCAGTGGTAATGACCCATCCCAAATGAGACAGGAAGAGGTAACGAGTCACTGGAAATACAGAAAGTGTTCCCTATGAAAAGTGATTGAAGAGGTCAGCCCCATTCTCCTTACATCAAATATACCAATCATCATGTCACAGAGCACTTGGGCAGGAGAACAGTACTTCCCAACACCACAAAGAGGGGAGTGATTTTCAGTGAAAGGGAACAAGACAGTTTCTGGAGCAATAAAGAAAAATTACATAACTCATAACACAGATTGTGAAACCAGTATTCAAAGAATCCTCCTAGCACTGAGGTGTCAGCCCAACTCCCAAGTTTCGCTAGCAAATCAAGAGTTAAAGAAATTATCTAAAAGCAAATGCAGAAAGAATTAAAAGGGAAAGATAACAGAGCTGAATAACAGCCCTGCTTCAAAATGTAAATTCTGTGTTTACATTTTAGCTCCCTTGAGCATTTTCTTATCCCTGTCTCTGAAGCAAAGAAACCCATCTCCTATCCCTCTGGCTGCAGAGAACAAGGCTGCCTGGTCCACACCTCTGTCAGCTCCCAGCCCTACCCATTTTCTTAATTCTAGGCACAGCAAGCAAAGAAATACTGCGTTTCTGCTCAAGGTGAGTAAGTATTAAATTTCATACTGTATCCAAAAATCTTAGAAAAACACATTCATTTCATCAGTGCAATGCAGCCAGCATTCCACGCCCACTACTGCACCAGAAAGAATCAGCTGCTTCTGCTGCTGCTCCTCCTCTGCATGGGCTAACAGATACCTCAAAAGCCAAGGATGCCAGCCACCAGGTCATTCAGCCTCAGCACTTTATGGGTTCCCTGGTCTATTCATAGAGTATGTCCTGCCACACCATTTCTACAAGTTTCAGCCTTCTCTGGAAAACAGCCCAGCTCATGGAGAGAACAGCCTCTGGGTCACCTGTTGCCAGCATGCTACTTAAGCTAGAGGAAGAGCTGCTCTTCCCATTAATCCTTCATGAGCCATTTACTGCAGACCTTAATCACCCTTCGTAAGGTTCCATAACTGCAATTGACTCACAGAATTTTTAATTTTTTTTAATTAAAGGACTCTCTAAATGTCAATTTGATGAAGACCTTTTAAACAGTGTCTTCAAACCAGCAGAAAAACTTCTGTTCCACTGCAGAACTGGAAATGGCTATAAAGAAGAAGAAGCTTGAAGAAATAATAACTGCCTTTTCTTATTTGTTTGATCCCCACAGAAAAAAGTAAAATTGTTTTCATGGATTCCCAGGGTCTAAGCTAAAATAAAAACAAAGGAAAATTTACATTGTCTGAATATTTAAAATTCTTCTTTAATGAATTTTATTAATTTTCTGATGATATATCTTGACAAACAATAGCCTGTCATTCACAATAGCAAAAGTATGTCTTGCAAACAATGTATGGCATTTATAAATGCTTACACCTAACTTCAGTTCAGATCCAGAGGTTTGTGATAAGGAATGAATGAGTGAATTCTAAGAAATGAAATGCAGCAATCAAGTTTACAAATATCTTAGTATCTCTGGTGAAATCTAAGCCATCATATTATTATGGCTTTTAGAAGGCTTTTACATCCCTCTTAGACAGACTATGTGTGATACATTCATTACGACCTGATAAACGATTGAGGAAAAAAGTATTTTAAAATGTCGTGCTTTTCTGGTGCCTGGCAAACATTGTGAATGTCACCATTCGCTTCTGCAGTTACTGTCAGCAAAGGTCTGCCACAGTTTCCTAGGAACAGCTTGTACATCATTAATGCTCGACAGGTCATCCAATTAACAGTGACTAACCACTGCCATTTTCAGGTCAGGCTGTATTTGTACAGTAAAGACAGTAATTTTCTAAAACACAGGGACAAAAAGTTTAGCACCTTCTAATTACACATGCTAAGAGTCAAGGCAACGTCATGCCACTAGCCATGGTCTAATGTCAAGCAGTTAGCCTTAAAATGTACAGTATTCCACTCATGGAACTGAAAGCCATATGGGAGAAAAAAAAGTCCTGAGAAGTTTAAGCGCTTAAGGAACTCATTTGCTAACCAGCCTCAAATATCCTTAAAAATCGAGTCCTCCTGCTTTCCTGTATTTCTTATGGAAAAGCCAACAGCATTCCTGAAATAACAGATACAGTGTTTCTGATTACTTACAGTTGCTTGTCATTTTTAATATGGCAACCAGCAAACTTCTCTTGTAGATAAATGGCAGAAAAAATCTCAGAACCCTTGCTGGCAAGAAATTAATTCATTAAATGTTATTGAAGACTTTCTTATGCTACAAATTTTTATTAGTGTTTCAAAGAGAAAAAATTATCGGGAGATCAACTACATGGAAAACAAAAGATTATAAAATGGATTTCTCCTTCAAATATGAAAAAAAAGAGAGGAAAAGAAGAAAATAAATGAAGACACAAGATAGAAAAGTGAATGAATTAGAAAATTTAGATTTCCAATACCCTGTAAACTAAACGTCTTGAACCTGCCTCAAAACAGCATTTCAGTGGAAATGTTGATCTCCACTCTTGTGTAAAAATGGCATTGAAAGACAGAGCCACAATGCAGTCTTTGTTTCCAAATCTTTGGATAGGCTTTATGTAATTTTAGGACAACATTTACTAAGACAATTGGTCTAACCTTGCTGAAAGAGAAACTACTGGAAGTTTCACAGGTAGATTACATGAAAGCAGAAACAGGTCAAAAGTCAACACCAAAGATTTCTGAAAAAACTAGTATTTCCCTTTCTTGCCATTAACTGCAAGAAAGTACATTGGAAGAAAACAAAATGAAAAGAAAATCAAGTATCTTCTGGCAATCTCTTGCTTTAAAAAAAGCACATGCACTTTTCACAGCTATGATTTCAAATCAGTTTCAAGCTCTTTCTGGAAATTTTCATAATTATTTGAACACTACTGCTTAAAATCAAAGTTAACATTAAATTCTGTACAACACATTAAATTTGGACTGAAAGCTCACAAGCAGCAGCTGTTTCTGCTGGCCTTGGCATGTACAAATTAAGATGCAATCTCCATTCTACTGAGTACAAAGTGTGTCAGTTGGGCTTCAAGATAGGATCCTACGTGTCTTTGCATTGGAAATTAAATCCTCCAGACAGATTACCTCATGCCCAAGACAGCTATTTCCACCAGAAAAGTTCTGGATGACTCAGTGCTTTCTCCAGGTTTCCAACAGCCCACTCTCATCCCGGCAGCTACAGGACTTGGCACAGCCTCCCACAAAAAGTGGGCAAAGCATCTGCTCAGCTCCTGCAGTCCCCACCTACGGCTCTTTGCTGGCACATCCCTGTGATCTTTCCACAACATGCTGCACTTACACTGAAGTGTTGCACAATGTAGCACTGCATCTAAGATTTTGGGAAAAACCCACCTGCTTTACCACAAAATACAGTTTTTGCCTACTAGACTGGTGTTACTGCACACAGACTGATGGTTCTATCCAATACAGGGGGTGATGATTCTTTAAATCATAACAAATCACTTGTAAAGCAAAACAAGTTTACTTATTTAATCAAGCCCTTTTAACTTAATAAGAAACACTGAAATGTGATATGCACAAACCCCTCATTTCGTGTAAATGTGTTTAAAAGGCCTCTCTTGAATTCAAAGCAGATTTTAAAAATCATCAGAAATTTAGAAGCAGCAAATAATCTTCTATATATACACCTGGATTAACCAAATCAGTTTCATAACAAATTGGGTTTTTCATGTCCTAAGAAAACTAAATAGGACTTTGCATTTACAGAATTCATTAGTGTTACAGCAGCAAGTATTGTTAGCTTGGCACTGAAGATGAGGTTCCTACAAAACCAAACATGAAACTGGTTTTCACTCTTACCAATCTGTGAGCCACCCTTACCAGTCTGTGGCAGAGCATGAAACAGGATTTTTACTTACCAGTTTTTGTTCTTGCTGCTAGGAATAAACACAGACCAAAATGTACCCTGGCATTCTTTGTAAATGATACTGGCACTACAGAGATGTCATGAGTAACTCTCTGTACGCTGTGATGCTGGCTGTGGGCTGTGGGATTCATCTCTTCCACTGTGCTCAGTAGGAGAGGAGGATTTTCCATTTATAACAAGTGAATTTTCATTTCAAAAGCACTCACTGTATCCCTCAAGTTTTGGTTGGCAGATAGAGGAAAGTTTTTTTTATTTTCACTCCATCAATTTATCATTGAAATAAACCCAATTATGAGAAAGTTGATACATAATTTAGAAATGTATTCATGATGGTTCCTCATCAAGTTCACTTTAACAAGCTTTCTCTCTTCAGCAAACTCTAGAATCAGCTTTTTCACTTCAGCTACGAAGGCACTTGCCAGCTATCAGAGCACTTCAAAAGGACCCAGCTCAACTATCTCATTCCTTTTGCATGTAACAAATATATGGGAAATTTCAAAGCTAAACTAGTTCAAACGCTTGCTGCCAGCAGGAGACACATTTGGGCTCTGCTCTTCCTCATTCTCATTTCATGAAGAGAAGAAATAAAAATCAGGAAAAGAAAATATTTATATCTAGATTCCAGGCTCTAAAGTCAAAGAACTGGGCAGGAATGCTGGACAAATAATTGAAGAAATGAAAGTAAGGTTTCCCTTATTACTGGAAACAAAGAAAAAGTCAATGAAAACACATAAATAATTCTTTTTCAGTAAATTATACAGACCTAATTAATATTGCTATGTAGGTTTAGATTAGAAGAAATTCTTTACTCTGAGGGTGGTGATGCATGGGAACAGGTTGCCCAGAGAAGCTGTGGATGCCCCATCCCTGGAAGTGTTCAAAGCCAGGTTGGATGGGGCTCTGAGCAACCCTAGTGTAAGGATCCCTGCCCACATCAGGGGAGCTGGAACTAGATGATCTTTAAGGTTCCTCAAACCCAAACCCTTCTACCATTGCCCCTCCCATTTGGGTGTCCAAAAGCACAGAAGTACAGCCACGAGCTTGTGCAGTAGCAATTTCCAGGCTGGAAATGATGGACACTCTGATTTTCCCAGCAGTGCCCAGAGAATAAAGCAAATCTGAAAAGCGCTGAGGGAGTAAAGTCAGGACAGGGCTCCTCCTCTGTAGCATCATTCCCCAGAACCCATTGCAAGGCTATTTTCCAGGAGGAAAGCAAGCTTGGGTAGCATTCAAGGCTGCACTGCCTTGGGCCCTGGGCTGCACCAGCACGTGCGAGGGAAGCACAAACAGCTCATCTGCACCCAGCAAAACTCCTTGCATTGCTCTTTCCATAGAGGAGAGCTATTTCTGACTGAAAAATATTACAATTTCTGTCACAAGGTTGTTCTGGGTCCTTGGGAAATATACTTTCTCTGCTTAAGAGAAATAAGACATAATTAGTGGTAAGCCTCCAGACTTGCTTCCTGGATTTCCAGGAGCCTTTCTGAGGCATCGCAGTGGCACTTGTTACTCCACCAAGGCTCCTGGTACTGGACGTTCCTTCTGGATTGGTAACTGGAACATTCTTTTATTCCACTGCTATTTTGTCACAATCTGACACCGTGTGAAAAAACCTGTGGGCTGCAGATCTGTGATTCAGGCAGGTGATGCTGAAGTGCATTGGTCATTGCCAACAGAGGGAAAAGGGATAAAATTTCCTCATAAATGTACCCCAGTAACAAGTCCCTTGTGTAGACAGCATGGTACAGAATAAGAGTTCTTTTTGCCCTGGCATATTTATTCAGCCTCCCTTGCTTATATGAGCCCTAATATTTACTGATCTTAGCTTCTGTGATTATTGGCCATGGAGTTTACAGAAAGTGTTATAAAGCGACCTTTTATAAAAATGTCAGTAAGAAGGACAATGGCAAAGTGCAAAAGTTAACTGTGCTGTTAATTTGCTCCTATGTGGAAAAATATATGAAAAATTGACATGTGATGACTAACAGGAGACACCATTTACATCAGAACACAACCAACCTGATTTATGTCAATATTCTCAGAAACCAACAAAAACCCAGATAGCTTTAGTCTTAAAAATTATTTTACTATCACCCTTTTGATATAAATAATTTTTAACAACAGAGTTCTGTCATTTTAGATNCAGAAAAAATACATCTGCATGTAGGCTTCAAAACCTGGCAAACTCTATGAAACCCTGATGGGAAAGTGCCTGATTTTAGCAGCTAATACTCTCTCAAGTTTCTGCATTTAATGTATGAACCCTATGTCATAACCAGCAGTAAATCGCAATTGTGCTTCAGACAGCAATGGTTAAATCATGTCAGTATAAAGCAGAAGAAAATAAAGGTTAAAAGGGGAGAGAGTGGTCAACATTGGTAGAGCAACACTACATATTCAAACATTGCAACATAGGCTTCAGAAATTTTCAATGTTATATAAAAATTTTAAATAAAAATTGGCATTGTACCTTAGTAATTTATTTATAATCAGGTAGAAATGCAGACTTGTATGCTTGAAGAAGGTCTGTCTCTTCACCCTCACATATGTTTGAAATATAGATACCCTTTAGAAAATGTCCCTCTTATCATCTTGCACATTAAAAAGAAAAGAAAAGAAGTGATTATTATTTCTAGCAAGATAGTATAATGGTTTAAGGAGAGGAAGCTAAACTGGTGCAGAGGCTAATAAAATCAAACTTCATGCGTAAGAGGAAGAAGTGAATCATACAACAGCTTTATGACTCAGTAATAATGATGGAGATAACTGAACCAGACAAATACATTGTCTCCACAGCAGATGTGAGTGGATCCAGAAGGTTTTCAAGAGATGCTTTGCCTTTAAATAAGGGAGATCCAGACAAAAAAATCGCATATGGACATTGACCCTGACACTGCAAACCACAGCACAGCTGCATAGCTGAGACACAGAACAGCCTTCGTAAGAGAAATGGTTAAGAAAAAAAATCTGTAATGGCTCTTAGGTCTGCTCAGAGCACACACTGCAGTGTCCTAAAACCAGGTATTTTTCCTCATACAGGGAACAAACGTAATGCTTTTTATCTTCTCAGCTTTCCTCAGAGCTTCCACTGGGTTTTCCCTCCAAAGAGCAGTAAGACATTCCTGCATTTACAGAAAGGACTCGGGCATATGGTCTCAGTCAAGAACAACAGAAATTGCAATCCTGACCTTGAACAGCACCTGTAAGTGCAGAAAGTCAACCAGCAGCTGAGCAACTACCTATTTTATAATGAGCCCTATGTATGGCAATAGAGCTCTGTGCAATTTGGTATAAAATGAAACCTACCTAGGGTCTAGTCTAAGTGCACGCAAAAAGGCTACTTCAAAGTAACAAGGCATGTTCCTCACAAAAGGGCAAATAATAGCCATGTTCTACCATTATACCCACTATGCCTCCAGTATGCCAAGGACATTAAAGGGCAATGACCAGCAGAGTCAGTAACCAAGGAGTAATTCCTAGCACTGTCTAATTACTGTTTCCTCTGAGCAATACAAAGCAGCTACAGAAAATCCATCTTCTGTGGTCCCTTTCATCTCACTTGAAACTTCCTTTCTCTTTTATGTTACTAGCAGTAAATCAGACAAGCTCTTTTTTGACAATGCAGAGGAAACATCATGTTAGTGAAAAGGTACATCATATCCAAGGACAAATTTGTTCACTAATAACAGTCCAAAGGGCTTTTGTTACTTCTATCAGGTATCTGGCATCAGCCTGAGCATTTTCACCACAATTCCTGTGCAGTCATTTATATTTTTTAGTGAGTGTAATAAAACACCGGGAGCTGAGATTTTGCCACACTTCTGAAATTCAGACCAATATTAAAGCACTGAAACCAGGAGGAAAACAATGCCCTACCTTCCAGATTTATTGCATTTTATTTCAATTTTATGCAGGTGTAGGAGGCTGGCAAAGTATAATGAAGAGGTATAATAAAGTCTGGCATGTTTTAGAATCTGGATTTATACATTTTGTACCTTTATTCAAAATATTCTGAAATTTGTGAGATTACTTTTCTCAGACATACTGCCATTATTCATGTCTAGAGAGCCCATGAAGTAGATAACTAGCCAGCCCACAGAAGAGACCATAAGAGAGCCAAAAGGCATCACCAGAGAAGACCTACAGCAGTATTTTCACTTGAGACATTTGGGGCATTTTGAGAAGAAAAACTTCTCTAAACGAAGAAAAAAGGGAACCTAGGAAATAATAATGCCAATCAAATAGGAAGATGATGTGGTGCCTGATCCAAAATGCATCTATCAAGCTCTTAATTCAAGAACAGTAATTCAACAAACAACAGAGGAGCAGTGCTGAGTAGTGTGGATGCAAAATCTTTTCTAACTGTATACAAGCACTTCTCTACTACTGTGTTTGTATGTGGATACACACGTCTTATAAAAAAGGCAAGAACATCCCTCATTGAGAGACTCAGGCAACAAGGTGGTCATCCCCAGGTCACAAAAATTATTTTTGTGTTTCTTTTCGCTGACATCGTCTTTGATCTAAAGCACACTTCTAATTTTAACTTAAGAAATTGCATTTGCAGATACTCAAAATCATATGAAAAGACAGATTTGGCACAGTTCACAAACAAAATGAAAACCACATGATTACAAGGGAGACAGAGAAAAACCCTTTTGGGAAGTGACCTAGTATTCCCTGTTTTTATTAACCCTGTTACACCTTATGATTCAGTAGCCCATTCTTCTTTAATTAAACAATCTGAAAGAAAATCCTCTTTATGAAATGATTGTATTTTTGCATTAAAAGATAAAGCTGTTTGGATTGTTTCATAAAATATTAGGTATCCAGTTTTTGGCACATTTTCTACTTCTTTTTTTTATATGTACTTCACTTTTTCTTTCAACCTGGTTTTAACTTTCATGATCACAGTGTGATGACTGCCAAAAGCATGCTTCGGGATATTTTTTCCAGCAGTCTGCTAAACCATAAAGAAAAAAGAAATAGTTACAAAATGTGACTTATCTAAAAAAATGTGTTCAGATTTTAGGAACACAGAAACGGGAAGGCAGAGGGACTGAAGATTACCATGTTGACCATTAAAAACTGCACCTAATAAAAGGCAACAAATTTGGGAAAGAGTAGCCAACACGTAAACCTCTCCAAGACACACTACTAACCCAACACAAAGGATCTGTACTTTTCTCCCCAAACAACCCAGTGATATTTGACCTGGTTCTAACCATAGAACCATTCTTCTTCCAGATGTGTACAACAAGGACGTTTTCCCTTTCAGCTGTAGCAAAAACTACCACTGAAACTGCATTGAGAGCTCAGTTTTATCTTGTTTTCCTTTATGTAGGACTCGAACCATTAAACATATATGTGCCTTCAGCATATTAGCACCAGAGGGGTTAGCCTGTAATATCGTGTCAAGCACATACTCAGGAGTTGGACAGAACAAGGCACTACAGACTCAAGCAAAAGCCAACTTTGAGAAAAGATTTTCCACTGACTCCTGTAAATTCTCAATCAAGTTTTTATTTCTGAAAAGTTTCTTTCTGGATGCAATTTTTCTATCCACATTTGGTTTCTATCCACATTTAACAATTTTTTTTTAAGCAAAAGCTTTTCACCTATTTATAAGTTATCTGAGCGTAAAAAAATATAGCCCCCATTAAAAGCTCTTTTATTTTCAAATAAGTTCTCTTTGCATTTGTGTACCTAGAAAAATTAATTATTCATGTTAGAATTCTCCAGGTGGTTTGTTTTCACTGAAGCCTTCTCTTCAAACCAGGTATGAACCAAAAGATTTTACAAAGCTTGACAACACCATCTGGCAATACGAAATTTAGACTCCTGACACCCTTGGAAAAGCTACTAGAAAAAGTGTGCATAAGGTATCGGTGCGGGGCACACGGGTGTAGTGGGGTGTCAATGCTTGACTGCATGATTTTGCTTAACAACGAAGACAGACAGTAAAATCACATCTATGTGACACTATTGCTATGCTAAAATAACTATTTCAAACTCTCCCATGTTAGAGAATTACCCTTTTTTCACAGAGGGAAACCAAAGCAGCACTTAGCAGTAAGGCTGTGCTGGGGCCAAATGCATTCCAGGATACCAGGGTAAGTTTTATGTCCCCCACTGGAGCTGGTAGTCTAGTACTGCAACCCCATGAAAGTGGCAAACTCAAACCCAAGGTTTGCTCATAAAATATTTCACACTGGGAACAATGCTGTTATCACATCTTACACTATTCAGAAGGCCCCATTAGATCTAAATAATCAACTCAACATGTCAAAGGAAGCAGGATGTGAGGGCAAACCTAAATAAAAAAAAAAAGAAAACACAAAGTCCAAGAGATAATTTCAGGAACTGAGAGTTTCCTGACTAGGAACAGCTTCCAGACTTCCATCAAGATGTTGTTCTGTCACGGCTGCATAACTTACAAACTACCAAGCTAAAAGATAACACTGCAATGGAGGAAACCAGACTTTATCAGGCTTTCTGAGCTATGTATTACACATGCCTGCTACGAGCATTTCATGCTTTGGCTTACAGCTTTTTCAAATAGGCAAAAATAGTCCAACCAGGAGGTTTTTCCCCAGAAAAAGAAAGGCTCCTATTTAAGATTGCTTGTCAATGTAAAGTGGCTTGAGTCCTATAGAGAAATATGAAAAATCACTTTACTATACTGATCACTAAACAACAGACATTAAAAAAAAACCAAACAAAAACCATCCAAAAAACCCCAAAAACACACACCTTAAAAAGAAACACATCAGTGAGAGCTGATAGACCCTCCTTGCCAACACGCACACAAGCACGATTACAAGGGATAGTTACAGTGCAGAAAGCCATTCTGAGATTTTAACCATGGTTTACTCAAAGCTGCCACTCCAGCAGTGCAAGACTCCCCATCCAAGCATTAATTCCATTGTCACAAAGCCTGTACCAGCCTCCAGGAAGGGACAGACACCACTGTGCCATGGCTGAACAAAGGCTGTACCTGCTCTCAGAGCTCCTACTATGTAAGCAAAAACAGGGAAAAAAAAGAGAATAAAACCATATGGCAAGCACAGGGCAGGCCATGATCTTACCAAAGATCTCATTAACTCCTTTTCCTCCCTTACCTTTAAGAACTGCTTTGACAAAAGTAAATATTAAGGACAGGTCTGAGGAAGGATATCAAGTGTAGCCTCTGACACTGCTGTGGGGAATTTGTTTGCTACCAAAGAAGTCACAAGAGCAAGTGCAAGAAAGGCAGTTTGACAATTTGCTCAGTGGACAACAGAAGCGATCATTAATAGACCAGAAGTACAATTTAATATTTTAATCTTACACTGAGGTTTTAACATTTACTAATATTTTGTCTGTTAATGTTTCAACAGCAACAAAATCAAGCACCAATCCTAAA
Organism: Dicrurus megarhynchus; assembly: GCA_013399195.1. Classification (NCBI taxonomy): domain Eukaryota; kingdom Metazoa; phylum Chordata; class Aves; order Passeriformes; family Dicruridae; genus Dicrurus; species Dicrurus megarhynchus. Next base: position 905,126 of record VXAD01010521.1, read on the forward strand.
CGATGCTCCAAGCCTTTGGGCTCAAAGAAACCTCCAAAACAGGCAGAATAAGGAATATTCAGCTCAAATAGACAATGAATATGAGTGTGGGCTTTTTAAGGAACAGTTCAAAATGAAGAAACAGACAGGATGGTGTAAGAAAAGCAAGACTGAGCAAAATGAAATCACTGAGGAGTTAGTATAAAAGCAAGTGAATACTGGCAGAGAAAAAAATACATAGGACTCACTTCTCATTGCACTGAAATTTTTCTTGAGTATAGTGCTAATATGGTTCCACTAAAAAAAAAAAAAATTAAGAGCCTTATGATATATTTGAAAGTCTGGGCAGCTGTACTGCAATGTTCTTTCTTCATGGATTTTCGCTGCAGAAATATCCTAACAAATGTAAATTTGGTATCACATCGATGCACACGAGGGAAAGCAGGATGATGTGTGATGTTCAGCTGCTATTTGCTTATCATTTGGCTTTATAGCTACATATTTCTATTTAAATGAGGGAAGGAAATGCCCTATCTTATGGCTTTATTTTAGGATTGCTGAATTGGGATTATAGTCACAGAAATCCACCTACAAAGGAAAACACAAGTTTTGTGAAAACAATGTCACACCTGGTGAACATAACATTTTTTGGGTAAATTACACAAAATTAGAGAAGAAACTGCATTTTTATTATGCCCCTCCTGTGTAGTGTAGGCTCATTTAAATGCCATGAATGTTCTAAATCAACATACAAGAGTGAAAGACAGCTATTTTTTTAACCAGTTAAGTCAGGAAACCAGCGAAGCTGACAATATCTGCATGGAAATTTGGTCTCCTCCTCCTGCCAGAAGATTTTGCTCTAACATAGAACTAGACAAAGTTTCTTTTTCCCAAAAGTGAAAGATGTAAGAGACTGCAAGCGTCCTGGAGAGCCAGCATCCAAGCACCTGTCACAGGCAATGGTCCATGCCACAATAATTTTATTTTTAAAGTGAATATGGCTGTTAAATTCATCAGTAAGAGAGTAGACGCTGATATTCAAATGTATTATGACAGTTCAGATTCACATCTTTATTGATACAGAGATTAGAGTGTTGTGCTTCCTCTTTGGGCATACAAACTCAAAAAGCACTTCTGGCTTTTATGAAGGGCTGGAAACATTAACTCATGAAAAACCAAAATTCTACAGAATACAGAAATGTTTTAGCACTTCTGCGATTTGACAAAATAGTGTCAAACCACATTACTCCAAATCCTGGGCCAAATTGCCTACAAATTGAAGCAGGATTATTGTCTGAAGTGATCAGACTAAGTACAGGACTACACTTAAACGTGTTACTGATAGCAAGCAGAAAAGTAGCCTGAAGTAAGTTTGAAGAGCTGGCATAAAGATCACCATACTGATTCACAGTGTGGTTTATTTACATGTATTTATTCTACCTTCAGTACCCACATTTTACTAAAAGGAAGGCCCAGGTGTCTGAAAGTGCAAAACCTCCACACTTAAATGCGTAAGGACGTATGAAAGAAACAAGTGTTAAGATCTGGATAAGTAACATTTTCTGGTTTTTACTGTTTCTCTTTTTTTCCATTACACATGGTCCTAGCTACATTATTTCATACAGAAAGAGAATTTTGCTCTTTAAAATTATTCTGTGCTGGACTTTTTGTTATTGTTTAGTTTGGTGGGCTTACTTATTCAGTTCTGTGGTATGGGATTGCTCTATTACTTCTAGATTTGACTGCAATTAGTGATAAAGGAATAACAGTTGTAAAGAGATGGGCACAGCCAAGGATGGGTGGCAGCAAACCACAGCAGCAGCCCACTAACTGCTCTAATGAGCACCACGTAACACAGATGTGCATTCCATAAACAATGAGCTCTGCAGATACACTGCTTTCAGTGACACTGTGCATTTTAGAGGTCTAAAGAGACATGACAGATTCCCCTCAGAGCACATTTTCTGTTAGATGTGCTTCTTCTGTCAAATATAGGAAATTGAGATTTCATTTCAGCATCAATATTCTCTGCCTGGAGATACTGGATACTGAACCTGATACATTTGGCTGGCACAAATTCCTAGTGCTACTTTTTTCTTGCAGAAACTTTGATGCAGGTAATTTCAAAGAATTATTCTGGAAGCAGAATCCTGGGTAACAGACCAAGTTAAACCCCACTTCTTTCTAAGTTCAAATTTCTCCACTGGATCTGTACGTTGCAAAAATTATCCAAAAAGCAATGAAACAAGCCAAAAGCATCCAATCAAGGTTTATATAGCAGAGCTATAAATCCTACTTCACATCACAGTGCACAAAAACTTCATTTCCCATCACACAGGCTTGAAGAGGAGATAGAAAAACACACTTTTTCTCCTTTAAAATTTGTAAGGCTATGGCATTGTAATTATTTTCATCAACCTATATCCTATACATAAGGTATAGCATTAAGACAAAGCTTCTTTCTTCCATGAACTTCCAAGCACTTATCTTCATTCAGAAACACTTGTGTATTTTTAATTTATCTTACCATTTACAGAATGTTAGAAATGGAAGACAGAGAGGCAATATTAAACTACTTGCTCAGAAGAGAAGTTTATTTTAAAAAAAGAAGAAAATACTTAGTACATGCTAAGATTTCCTCTGGAAATCACTGTGGAAATAAAAATGATGCTGTGCTCCTGTAGCCCTTACATGGCCTTCATTCTGGGGAACAGGAGGCCAGGATTTCCTGAGGTTAAAATACAATACAGAAGATAATCACTCTTGAGATTTTCCACCGAATCAAAATATTTCAGAAGTTATTGTGGATTTTAGGGTGAGTTAAGAGCTAAGCTGCCATAAGAGGTCAAATAATAAAGGCAATTATAGAGAAGAATACAAGACCAGTGTAAGTTACCCTAAGCAGACCGTAAGATGAAATATGAAATAATATACCATGTCAGCCTCTGAAAGGAACAAGCTGCAAGGCTTGTAAGTGAACAAAGGCAGCAGTCTCACAGCATTGCAGTGACTGGAAAAGAGCACTTTGAAATTCAGTTGCTTGCCCAGAAGGCTATTCCATGATTCAAGGTGATGTTTTTGAGAACAGCAGAGAAATACAATGAAGAAACTGGAGGTCCTCTAAAGTAAAGGGTAAGGGAGAAGGAATTTTTATTACATGGGATCCAGAAGGAGAGAGGACAACAGGCAAAAGGTGTAAACCTGGCAGCCTGAGCTCAAACAGTGTTCTCCTCTGAAGCCTGAGAAACAGAGGTGCCAGATGCTGAGCCACCCAGACCACAGCCCTCAGACAAGCAGTGCCTCAGTGCTGCATGTTCCTGGAGATGGAGCACGGCCAGTTCCCCCCAGGTGCTGTGCTCAGAATCGGAGACAGGCAGCACTGGGCCACCATGTTAATGTTTCCATGGCCTTGCTGTAAGGTAACAACCAGCTTTTCATCACCATTCACCCTGCGAGACCAAGAGCTCAGACCAACCACCCATTGCATCCTGCTGTTTTCACATCATCTAAAATTGCAAAGAGTTACCATGCTGGCAGTAAGAAGGACAAAAAGGAGAGGAGAGGGGACTTCTCATGCCATAGACACCACCAACCAGCAGTGGACTAAGAACAAGCAGAGAATGTACACTTCTAGGGATTTGTTCATATTTGTTTTCATAATTTAACTTTCTAGCTTCAATCCCACTAGAATTTTTCCTGTGGGTTTTTTTTACATGACTGTTTTCTTACTTCATGTCTTCACCTTGTTCTTATAAACCATCTCCTCTCTACTAAGTTTACACAGTTAATTACTTTCTCTCTGATGAGGTATTCCACACCAAATAATAGTTTCCACATGTGACCTCATCACTGCTTGATCCCTACCCTTTGCTTTCTGTCCATCCATCCTGCAAAATATTCAGTTTGGCACAGTCATAGCACCAATTCACTGGAGACTTGTTGGACACCCAAGGCAGCAGCAGCAGCAGCTATTTGTCCTGGGTTACTGCCAGATTAATACATTTGCATTTATACTCTTTATGGCCTTGACAAGCACTAAAGTCAAACCAGTGCTTGGCCTCCCAGAGGACCATAACACCGGGGTTGTTTATTCAAGCACTTGGAACTGCTAGAACATCACATGCATTCGAACAGTGCTGGGACATGCACTGTCCCAGTCCGCGTGTCAAAAGGTAACATTATTTTAGCTGCTGCCTCTACAGGCTCAGTGCTTTAAAACTTAGTGCTCCCTCTGAGCCATTTTTGAACCTTCCTCTCTTACATTTTTCCATCATATCCATCATCACAGTATTCTTACCTCTGGAAAATATCTTGTAACCAATTTCTACTTTCACTTAAATCAGTGAAAAGCAGTGCACTGTTCACACAAAAGCCAGCTCATTTCTTCCACTCTTGTGTTGACTTTACTGTCCAGGAACAAAGCAGTCATCTTTGTTGTAACTGAAATAAACTTGAAATAAGTAAAAAGTATCCTTAACAGTGATGTTTTGGTCCATGATATGGACCAAAACTGTATTTCAATTACAGATTATTCTCAAAAGTCAAATTAATATAAAAATTATATAGACTGTAATTTCACTTTTACTGGAATTACGAAAAGTTTTGCCCAGTTCTTTCTCTTCTGATCATTCTAAAAATGGTAACACTTGATAATTAACTAAGAACACTTGTTAATTCATTGTTTGCATTCCACTTATCAGTGAAATGTAATTCCAGAGTCTATCTACAAACACTGCTTATGATTCATGGTTCCTGAGGAAATTTCTCAGAGACACAGGTCTGAAACCATAATTATAACATTATGACAACTTTATGAGTTGACATGTCAAATGCAGTTCAGTATTTCCATGGGAAAAATGAAAAGGTCAGGAATTTCCCTCCAGAGTTGTGATTAAAAAAAAAAACCAACAACAATGTATAGAAGAAAAGAACAGAGAAAGAACTTTAAAATTATAATTTTTATACTAATTTCCAAAGTGTTCCTTGAAGAAATAGAATATTTTTTATGAAGAAATCATAATAGTTATATTCAATTTGACTACTTTAATAAACTATATTTATTTTATTAGGGAAATGTGAAAAAAATCCATTTTAAGGAGTCTAATAACACAGGGTATCAAAAAGAATTAGAACAATCAACTTCATTTTTGTGATATCAGCTAGAGACATTATTTCACAAAAAAAAAATCAAGGAAAACCTAATAACAATAATGTCATCATCATTTCAACAAAGAAGGTTTCTTTCCCTGACTCTTTTCACAGAATACCTGATATTACAATACCTCCTATCCCATTGGAGATGAATGTCTCACACTGTTGAAGATCATCTCTGAGGGTGTCAACCTCCAGATTGTTAGGAAATAATAAATAATTCATATCTGATAATAAATTCATATCTGTCTTCATTAAAAATTCTATGACGTTTCCTTTAATGAACGGATTGTTTATCCTGGTCCTTTCTTCAGCTTTCAATTCGAATAGCCCCACTGCACAAGAAAATCTTGTCAATGGAGGTGTGAAAGCAGCACTGACAAGTTTAACCTACTTAAGTGGGTGACAACAGTGATGAAGATGCAGGTTTAAGCACAGGCAAGCACTACAAATAAGCACCGAAAAAATCCAGTTAGAACACCCTCAGGAAGAGTACTTTTAACAGAGAGGAAAACCTCTGGTAACATATTTCGTCTCTAGCACTGGATTCAGCCACTTGACTAAACAAAGTATACCTCCTGGTACAACTGCAGTTTTAGTTATTTAGTGGATACCCTATGAAGGGATGATTTTGTGCCTCTCTCTTCTGAATAAATTTGTTCTTCACATATATAATTAGCCATATATCAATAATTTAAAAGAATGAAACTGTCCTTGAATGTCTTCTTAACTATCGAGCAATTTTAGAGTCTGAGTCTTGGTAAATTGGCTTGCCATGATTCTTCAGAGTAAATGCAACTGAACAGATCTCAAAACAAACAGATCTTTTTAACTGGCATCAAAACACTTCTTTCTCTTTTGATATAGCCTACAGAAAATCCTTCCTAGAATAGTAACTCACTCAGTAAACATTTTCTGCTACCACACTATAATTGTTCACATAGCAACACTTTAGCACTCTTGGGAGAATTCTGTTCCTTTTTATCTAAAGAACTTTCACAGACTTTAACATTAGCTAGATTCTTTCATGTCTTTTCTCTATTTGCAGAGAACTAAATAAAACAGTTATTCAAGATGCACCATATCCCTCTAACCTATCTGCTCTTACCCCTTCAATACATGAGAAAGTTTTAGAAAGTTACCTTTGGTACTTTTGTTCCCATTCTCTAAGACTACTTCCTTTTTAAAGTTATTTATGTTTTTCCCCTTTGAAATTATTGAATTGCAGACAAAGCAAGCTCTTGACTTGAACGTAGTTTAAGCGTAGCAGATCTTTGAAGCTTTTGAGCCAAATGTGAACATTTAAAACACTGTTTTCTGGGGTATCTTTCATTTGGCCACCTACCAATGGTATTCTGGTTTGCCTGGATCCTCTGGTGAGACAGGATCACTGTGTCCACAGTGTTGCAGATACTGACCTCACTCTTGCAAGTCAAGCAAACAGGCTGGCCTGAGAAACCTTCCCTGGGTGCACTGTAACTTTTTACAGACCTGATAAAAAGTTTAAAAGACCTTTTTCTATAACATGTAATAATGCCTCAAGGTTTGAAAAATGGGTCAACATACTCCAGGGAATCATCTGAAAAAAGACTTTGTAAACAATTGGTGAATTTCAATGCACCATGTAAGAATGGCAAACTGAGACTTGAATTTCACCTATATCTTCATATTTCAAACAGATTCGTAATTGGGTAGTTTTATGAGTTTATTTGTTTTTATTAAAACTTATTTAATCAATTTATATTAAGGGAAAAAAAATTCTTTGTTCAAGTGAAAGATTGACACTGAAGAATTATGACCATTCCAGGAAAGTCCACTCCACAGCATCTTGACTGAACCAGGAAATCAAGGAATACAAACACAAGACAGCAGACTTTTGATTTTTGACATTTCGTATGTCAAAAAAAATACACTTTTTTTAAACCCACGAGACTGTCATTTTTTTTTAGATGGATATTTTTCCTCTTTTCCTTTTTGGTAATTTTTCACAGAACAATACCCAAAGAAATTTTAAAAATACATTTTTGCTTTTCAAATCTTTAAAAATAAAAAGCAGTTTGGAAAGAGCTTCTTGTTTGGTTTTGGTGTTTGGTTTTCAGTTGTTAGGGTTTTTTTAATCCCCCCAAGAGCTTAGCAAAAAAAGCCTGGTCTTTGAAGTAGGCTGAAATTTTAATTGTTACTAGGGATAGCCAAGCATATAGGAAAGAAAATCAGAGTATCAATTTTGCACATGCTGAAGATCATGAAAGTTCTGCTAATAACATCAGTAAAGGCAAAATGTCCCAATTTTTTGTGTATGTCACAATGGTCACAATTATCTGTGTATGACTAGAAATGGGAAAAGCATGGGTTTCACATACTATACCTGTCATTAAACCTTTTGCTGTGCACACTTAACAATACAAAACAGCTTACAACACAAGATCAGGTATAATGACGTGTTAATTTGTATCTGCACATTATATTCAGATGATCTGGATTCATTTGTTTATCAAAGAGAAGAACTGACAGAATCTTGCAGCTGTTGGTGCTGCACTTCATTTCAGATTTTCATAGCACTGCTTTATGAAAAGGTAATTGCAGCATGAATATGAAGGGCTGTAAAGTTTACCAGGTATCTGTTTTAACATAGACTCCTATCTAAGATAAGGACTAGAATAAGTCTTTCCAGTCTTCTAATTTTACTTTCTCTTACTGAGTATTGCAGGAGCTTTAAAGATCAGCTCAGTAGTTATCCCAAAGATTGGTGCACCCTCACTTCCACATTGATAAGCTTCTGCTACAGAAACAGATTCTCTACAGCCAGTAGTTGAGAGATTTGATTTTCCCTTTCTGTGAGGACCTTTTGGAAGATTTCTGATATAAAATGTGCACAGACACGTGCATGTGTACACACTATCACATGATTTTAATTTATAGTAAGTTATTTTATATTATTATTAATGGCTTATGAAGACACCTATAGCCTACCCTTTAGTCTTGCTTTCACAGTACTTAATAGTTTAAGGAATATATCAAACTCTGTATCCCTTGATGTCACTGGCAAAGCTTCAATTGACTTCACTGCTTGCAGAACTGAATCCCATATAGATTTTCATGCTATTTAATTTTGACTGCTTTCCTGGAAGATGCATTCGTCATTGTACACCAGTTAATGGGAAAGCTGGAAGAAGCAACTCTTGACATACATTTCTTGAAATGCACTTACGCATGTCTGATAAACTGCTTCAAAAATTAAACAATGGCTACCCAATTTGCCAAGTAAACACAAAGAGAAATTATTCTGCATTAATATCAATGAATTTTTAAACAACAAAGTAACAAGGGTAACCAAAGGGAAAGTAACAGAAAAGCAGGATGCCTGAATTTAAATGGACCTATCTCTAAACTAAAGCAATCAAACAGGGAAGAGTTTGATCCACACTCCTGTTGACTCTGAACATGGAAATCTCAACAAATAAATCAGTGTTTTTCTGTAAAAGTATTAATGATGAAATTATCACAATATTTTGTTTGCTTCCATTCCTAGACACTAGGTTAGACCCTGTACACTTACTATCTCTTGTAATCCCACGCTCTTTAGCTCAGAAGTTTCCATTTAGACAGTAACTGCAATGACAGATCCCAGTTCATAAGGGACTGCAGCAATCATCTCGCCATCTGCTGAACCACTGATGTCATCATTTGTGTATTCATGTATCTGAATGTAAATGTGATTTCTATCTCTGTTCAAAGCTTTGAAAGGGACATTTAATGACAGAGCTATAAATAGCAGAGGAGGATCCCTATCTGTGGTTTCTCCCTGGCCTTTTTAATGTACATTTCCTTTTACAGCTGCAGCTGCTTCCATTTTCCTGAGATTCTGCTGGAGAATCTCCTACAGAAAGGGTTTCTGCTCTAAACCACAATGTAATAAACAGATTGCTGACTAATGTGCCACGTTCTTGTTGTACGTAACAGCTACAGCTTCCTTCTAGACAATACAATCTTGATACACCCTATAATGAAGCCTTTAAGGCTGGAGAAAACAGAAAGTCTACAGAATCTGTAGCAAAACCACATTTTTTTAGTCTTCTCTGTTTCCTCTCCTCTATTTCACCCTTGCTGTATTTTGAGTCTGCTTTTAAAAGACAACTGCAGTGACTAAAAAAAAATGGGTTAAAAGGATAGAAATAACAGCAAAAAGAAAGGAGGAAGAAAAAAAGAAAGTTAAAAATGTTTTAAATGAATCTTTGTAAAAAAAAATACACATGCTATTCACAGCTTTCTAGGGTGTAGTGAGTCTAGATTATAACTGAAAGATTGCAGAGGCTTCAACCTACATTTTTTACACCAGCAGTAGTGTAAGGTCTATCTAGCTCAATGTTCATATATTTAATTTTAATACAAATGATCTGGGAGTGCTCCCACATGACAGGCACTATCAATAAGCAAATTTTAATTTGTTCAGTTGTGGATGATCACTTGTCCTTTGCAACATGCAACTCTCTTCCTAACTCTGGTTAGTAGCATGATGCTCAATGTCCTTCCTCACATCAATCTATTTCATGCCGGAGAAAAAAAGTAAAAACCACAACATGAGACCTGTAATTTATATTTAAAGCTACTTAAAGTAAATTTTGATACCAAGTGAATAAGGAACTCATAGAGACACCATACTCTGTGCTAGCAAGTCTCTAGAGAGTGGATGAGTATGAGCAGAAGACAATGCCACTAAGTCATTAGAGGACACCAAAGAACCCTTTTTTTTCTTGTTTAGATTATCCTAATCCTTTCAGTTCCTATGGAAGCGAAAATGAAGAATGGGTTGGACTGCACTAGACAGTACCTCCAGTTTCTGTGGTGTCTGGCCAACTCAGATACCAAATGATTCCCTACCACAGGTTGCCACGAGCTGTGCAAGCCCTACCGCCCCAGGGCTCCAGACGGTGAGCTGCAGCTCAGGCACAATGGTCACTCTCTGCAACTTCCAGGAGGAAGTCAGAGGTATACATGGGCACTAAATCTTTGTCTAGTCTTCAGATCAAGTAACTGAGCACTCCAAATTGTGATTCCACTGGGATTACAGGAGCAGCACTGCAATGCTATCCAAAGGTGCAATTTTCCTGCAACAAACCTTAGGAAGCACAAATCTAGTAACAGCTCTGTTTATAGTTAAACAAAGCATTTTTGGACCCTTTTATTGATTCTTCATACAGGACACATTTCACCTTCTGATGATTCAGCTGTCTTTAACTACAAGTTTCTGAAATTGCCCCCATCATATGGACTCATATTTTAATAATCCACTGAATATAGAAAATGTATTGTTAAAATAAATCTATTGTATCTACAAAGCTATTGTACTGGTATTTTGAGACCAACATGTCATTAGCCACCTATGGGTGGTTGTTTCAAAAGCACATTTCCATATCATTAGTTGTCAAGGCTACTGGTATCACAAAACCTATGATACATTCATTTGTGTTCATTCCATTCCACTTAATAGTAAATTTAAAGAATTGTGTTGGACACTCCAGACAAGAAAGCCTCATTGCAACTATTTCAATTTCAGACAGTCAAGTCACCAGACTTTGCAACTCAGCAGAATGTTATGTAGCACAACCAGTGCTATTTCAGATGCTATTGTTTCTCAATTTTATCACCTTTTCTCACACCAAAATATTCAGTGAATAGCTTAATCAGCTGCAGTCAGCTCATTTAAATGCTATGGAAATGCAGCAAGAATGGAAATAGCATTCTATCCCTGGAAATAAATGGAATGGAGAAAAAAACAAAAGTTCATTCCTAGACTATAAATACTGGTATGTCAAATGTCAGTATCTGGAGAACTGAAACAAACTAAATAATGTGAAGGAATGAAGTAGCATCTGGCCAAAATCAGCAGCTTCAGAAATGAAGATTTTAAGCACAAATAATAAAACTGAAAATCGACAATTATAGCTATGCCTACACTGCCTAAGGGCACCCAGAAGACCCCTGCACCAAGCAGTGTAGGTGGCTTACACCCTGGCTCCTCAGGGCCAGTCCCTCCTGGTCCTCCCCCACAGATGGAGAAGGCTACTCCTGGCCCCACAGGGTCTTTAAGAAGTAATTACTTGTGAGTTTATCTAGGTCAACAGGCCCACAATCATCAGGGGTAGTGTCACAGCCTCTCGGGCTGATTTTAATAGTTTTGCACACTGTGGAAGCATGTGGCATACCCTGGATGTGCTGTGAGAGTAGGTAGATGCATGGGATGCTGCAAGGCATGACAAGGTAATGCTGGAAGACTGCTCAGGGATAACGACAGCCAACAGCTCTGTGGCAGTAACATCTGTGTCACCACGAGCTGGGTGTTGGGGTGAACTGGCACCCAAAACTACACCCAAGCTTTGTTTCAGAGAGAACTGAATGACAGCGTTAAAAACGAGCTAACAAAACAGGGAGCAAACTGACTTGCAAACTAGGAATTGGGGGTTGGAAGTGGGCTGGGAAGACAAGTTCCTTGGCTTTCTTCCTGTGCCCTATATTCATTTTGACAGAGTTAAAACAGAACTAAGCTGTAAAAACATTAAGCATCAAACATAATCATTCTAAAGCTATTTGAAGGAGTGAGGACATCCACAGCTATGTATTTCTTGGGTCTTGCATTTGAAGCCAAATTATCTGAAGAATTTGTTTTGGCACCAAAGTCAGAGCTCTAGAATAAAAGCTTAAAACCTAAAGATTTGTGGAACAGACCCCATGCCCTTGTTTCATTTTATTATTGTACTACACACCAATATCCAAGAAATATCAATCACATCAATATCTGGGGACAAGTGTTACACTGCTGTAGAACACCATTAGAAATGCTTTCCATCAGTAGTTTCAGAACATCAGTAAGCTGAAAACCTAAAAATGCCTATCAAGCTTATTGATAATTACCAAGATTTGACTTCATATTCCATCCAGTTTTAAGTCTACCCAGGAGAACAAAGCGTCCAGCAAGTTTTCCTTCTAGCCACTTTCCCTACCATGCTCAGCTTACAGAAAAATCTCCACACTGGAACTCATAAATTTGGACAGGAATATTTTCTGGCTCTTATTTGGTCACTCTTTAACCATTCATCGCTGTCTGGGGAAAAAGTCCTGAGGATAATTAAGTATCATGATAATAATAATCAAAGAACAAAATAGTGAAAATTTATAAGCATCTGAGCACTGTCATATAAGCTCCTTTGGAAGATAACTCCCACTCCAGAGTGGTATTAAGGAGAGCAGATGAAGACACTGATATAAATAGATCAAACATAGGGTTTATCTTCGTCTCTACAACCTTTCTCGTGAAATCCTTTGCTAAAAAATACATTTTCAAAGGTATATAGTCAAACTAAAAGAAAATATTTTTTCTTGAAATCATGGACTATGAAGTAAACTAAAGGGACTCTGTTTGGTTAGACCTTAATTTCTTCATTTTAACACTGCAACATTACAACATACTTTTCCTTAATACACAATATGATCTTGTGTTTGTTCAAGGTGGTGGAGCTGTAGTTCCCAAGCAGCTTTGCAGTGAAAAGGCTTATTTTTGAAAAAATGTGGCTGCCTTCACATACGCACCTGAAGAAACACGCAAAAGCGCGTATTTGTGCAGAGAATATTTCAAATATGTGCTGAGTATAAAGCAAACTTCTGAAATTCCTTGTGCTGCTTCCCAAAGCCCCCCTTCATCTCTGTATGAGCTGTGATTTTTCAGAATATTTTTGTGCACAAGACAGCTTTTCAAAGACCCCGTAACTCTTTCAGCTTGTCTTACAAACATAAATCAAACCATGTTGGCCAACTCTTTCCATAACAGAACTGCACCTTTAAATACCACTAATGCCAGATGGTCTCAGCACATAAAGCAGCATGAGACAACATATTAATGCTACTCAAACAAGCAACTTGTGCTAGCAGCAGACCAATGAAATCAGTCTCAGGCTGCTAATCCTATCTGTCTCCATGGTAACATCTATTTCAGACAATTCTTCAATTTTCAAGTCAGATGAGCTTCCTGGCCCCTAAACTTCTCTATTCAGGAGGTGTTCCATTGTCAGGTACTTTTTCATCTTGTATTGGCTACTGTTATAATACAGATTTTATTTTTATCAGCTGCCTCATGGAGTATCAAGGAACAGACGCTCCTCTGTTTCTGTTTATTTACAGGCTTTTCCACTAAAGATTTGTACTGAAAGATTTCCAGTGACGGTTTGTACTATTTATTTCAACTATGGATTTGTTCCCCTAACTGCAACACGTGGAAACCTCGCAAATATTGATGTGTCTGTTGTGACCCTCCCTATCAGCATGCGAAGAAAAGGAATTGGTTCCTTCTTTATACTTATCTGCTATCAAGGCAGATTTTTAAACAAAACAAAAAACCTGTGTATCTGCAGCAGGCAAATACGGAGAGAAACTCTTGATGACTCCTCACCATATGTCCATCAGCATAGCTAAGTCAACACAAATATTGGGGCTACTTGCTACTAGGAAAAATCTGACAGGAAGCAGGTGGGAACTGCCTTTTAAAGGCAGATCAAATGCTGAACCACGTGCTATCTCTCCAGTACCTGTACACTGGGTCCATGGCACAGCCGCACCTAAACCTAGCATGGAAGCTGAGAACCTAGAGACACAGTGAGAGGTCGTCCTTACCCAAAACCACAAAAAGTTCCCAACAGAGCCAGGAAAGCAGCCAGACATCTTTTACCATAAAATAGCTTTTCCTCTCTGTGAAACAACTTCTTACCATGGCAATGTTTAAAATTTAAGCATGTGAAAGCCCAGCTCCCAATCCCACAGCGATTTTTTTTCCTCTCTATCCCTCTGCGTACTGATGTCACCAAAGAGCAGGAAGACATTTCATCCAGAAAGGTATAAACCTGGAGCACTCATTCCTTAAGTGCAGGCTATTACATAATCAAAGTCAAATTTAGCTTTCTTTTTTTAGGGTACACACACAAGTTGGCTTAAACATTTAGGATTTATTATTATTAGGATTTATAAGCCTCCTGCTTAAGTTCAGATGTACAGCTCCCACTGACTTCAGTTTGATTTGTGGATGCTCAGCAGCTGGGTGGGAGGAAAAATTTAAGCATGCTCTAGTCTTACCAGGTGAAGACCTGACTTGGAGAGTCAGCTTACCATAACCATAAGGCTTCCTTTGAAGTACCACTTTTCAGGTGAGTAAAAAGTGTCTATTTATGTCTTAGACTCACCCCAGTTTTGCTTATAGAATTGTGCTTTTGCGCAATAAGCCAAACGCTGCCAAAACTGCAAAATATTCAGTTTAGCATAGGGAAAAAGGTTCATTTTGAATGACCAATGTGCAAGGAATCCACGACTCATAACACTGAAGGACAACAAAGTGTAACTGAAGGACAGTCACGCTGAGGGCTCCCTTTACTTTTGAGGGACACAAAAATAAAAGGACATTCAAATGAATGTTTTGCAGCCAGACATGTCAGGGGACGAGCATGTGGTAATTCACACACGTGTTACCCAGTTATCTCTAACGTCATGGTATAGGAAACACAACTATGCAGAAAGTTTTAACCTTTGAAATGTCTCACTGTCCTTTCCCTTTCTTTGTATCTTTCAACTCTTAGTTATATTTCTCATAGCAAAGTACTGTATGATTTCTCTTTTTTTGGAGGACTAGTATGACAAACATCAGGGCCATACCTTCTAGACCCCTACCAGATCATTAGACTAACAAGGATTTCTTTGCCAAGGGAACAGTGCAATAAACCTTGGCCGGTCTGATGTCTCCCCTGATCAAACAAATCTTTTCATTTGGCTCTAAGACAAATCCATACCTAAGCATAAGTACTCAAAATGGCATTCAGGTTGTTCTTGCTTTGGGCAGGCTCTGCAGCCAGGGCAGTATCTTTCTTTGATCACAAATCAGGCAGCTCCAAGCAAAGAATGGTTGTCTCCACGTGACTTCATTTGCAAGTAAACAAGGATATGAGGTTTTACCCATAATTCAGTATGAAAAACTACCAGGAAGCAGCTACCAGCTTACGCAGTCATAAATATCTCGCTTTGGAAATTAATTAAAAACAAATGTTTACTGCCTTTGAACTGCCAGCCACAGGTTTATGATTCAAGATTCTCTCTTGCCACTGTAGGTACAAAGACACATCTCTAACATACGGCTTCATATTGGCCCAAACCTCACAGCCCTTTGACAACACCTGCTAATGTGGCCCATGCCAATTCAGCTAGCACAACACTGGGACCCTGCAAGAAGCCTCCATTTCAAAGGGAAGGGCACTGTGGACCAAGACCTCACTTTTCGTCTAGTGTCCTTGTCCCCAGCAGTGCCCCTGAAAGCAGCAAGGGAGGCAACACCTCATTGCTAGGGGCAGCTATTGCACCTCGGCACATACAGTCATTTCTTCACAGTATGGCAGAACTTCTGTTCCAAAATCCGAACCCAGCACGTCAAGCTGGGACTAGCTCAGTTTCAGCACTGTTGTTCTGCAGAGCTCCAAACCCACTCCCAACACACCACCAGCTTTCACCCTTATCCTGAGATGATAGCAGTCGAGGTATGGCAGACAAAAGAGCTCCATTTCCCGTCACACAGCAAACCAAACCCGCCTACTCTACTACTGTTTTACTGATAAGGATTTTTTTTTCCAACCTTTTCACTACATAGACCCTTGATGTCTTCATTTAGCCCCAGCATACCAGAAAATAACCTTCATATATAACATACCATTCCTACTGAATTAATTGAACCCTGGCTTTTGATGTGCACCTTACTCCAAAACAAAGTTTACACCCTTTACTCCTCTCCTTGCAACTCTAGCAATCATTTCAATTACCTTACCCAGAAGCCTTAAAGTACATACTGTGGTTTTCACCTTTTTTTTTGATTCCACAAAATTTTAAGAGAATTCAGTTACAAGTCTTCTTCACAGTTTAATTCCCAATTCAATTGGAGGGAAAAAAAAACACCCCAAGAAAACAAAACAGCAAGGCTCTATGGTAATACATGCATGAGACTTTAGTTTAAAAAGAAAATGTAGACCAAAAAAAGATGTGACATGATGTTTTGGGTTTGTTTTTGTTTTTTCTTAGGAGGAACATGAATTCAAATAGGTATGAGGACTTAAAAAAATAAATTAATCTGCAGAAAAAAGCTCGGACAGGGTTCATAAACTGTGTGCTTTGCAAAGACAGCACATAAAGCACAACAAGGTACATTAGATGATGAGACGTGAAGGCTGGCATTCACCAGATCTTAACCATAAGCTCTCGCACACGTTCCTAAGTCAGAAGCCTACCCAGTGTTAGCTCCTCTTACAGTCAGCAGAGAAAATAGATGTTTTCAGAGGGCACTGCAGCCTAGCCAAGAAGTGTTCCTAGTGACCAGGAAAAAGGAGATTACAGCATGAACATGCATGCGCAGTATGTAGGCTTCTAAATCACATGCCACCTTTGAAAACAAAAATCAGGTGTAATGAACGCAGAACTAATTCCAAAAAAGTTTTAATACTAAATTATCAGCTCAGTCTAGCAGCAACTCCACTGTTAAAACCAAAAATTTGTGTTTATTCTGAAATCAGAAGACCTCCCTTATGCTTTTCACCCTCCATGTAATTTAAAGGCTTGAGGTATTCATTACTAAATTACAGAATAATAAACAGTTTCTCCTGAAAAAATTAAAAAATATTTTAATAATGAGGTCACTTTCGATAAATCACACAACTACAACTTACTGGCTTTAACAAAACATGTCACAAAATCTTGAGAAATACCCATGCTCTATAGAGTTCTCACTAATTCTCTGGAGTTCGCATTAATGTCATCCTAATAAAAAATCACTTTAAGCCAAAACGACAACAAAACGGGCCCCCCTTCTGTTTTCTTTGGGAACTGTTAAGGCATTCTGAAGGTGTGGGAGGTGATGACAACTCTTCCCTTTGAAAGAAATTACAGTAATCAACTCTTTCAAAAGGAGTGGGATTGTCAAAAGCGGTCTGGGTAAGATCAACAAACTCTGAATATTCTGCATACTCAGACTCATTTTAAGCCTGAAAAGTAAAACAACTGCTTTCTGTAGTCATGTTTATTCTTAATGATTGCAAACCTTTTTACCCCAGCTTGTTTATCATTTGTGTTGCTCCAGTAAATAAAAGATAAACCGCTGAGATGCAGTAGCTGGGATCCAGAGTGTTTTCGCAGGTTGCACACAGGCTCTATTAACCCTTTTTTAAATGTTCTAACAAAAAGGGAAGTCTTTAAATACCTCAGTCAGTGAAGCGACTTGGAGTGAGAGCATTGTATCTCTCGAGAACGCTGCAGACTGCCTAGCACAGCTGCCTAACCAGGCTTACTGGGAATTTGCATTGACTTCAATGGGAACGTGAATGGCATTAACAACGAGCTGCGAATGGATCTGTAAACGTGTCTGCCTCTCCTTGATTTGCACCAGCTCTGTGAGACATTCTTCGCTTTGTATTCTACACCTCTGTTTTTAGCTGAACTTGAAAACTGAGATAGGATGGAATCAGAACTATTAAGAAAATACTATTTAAGAAAGATGAAATTAAGGAAGAAAAGTCTAAAAATCTAAAAAATTCGCTCAGCACGTACATCCAGCCATCTTCCTGCTGCTCTACAGCCCTCCCAAGACCTGCACAACCTACACGGTCTGTGAAGGACACCGAACATCCATCCCACTCTGAACGCAGGTAGCATTAAAATCATCCTGCCAGAGACTATCCCAGGCCAAATCCTGGCTGGGTGACTTCAGGGGGATACCCTAACAGCACAAAAACCCATAGGGGATTTTGCTGGAAAAGTAATTACAGCTTCTCAGCCTTCTGTAGAATGCAGCAGGTACAGCCCGCCCCAGATCTGCACTCCCAGCAGGCGAGTCAGTAGCATATCCCTGACAGTGTTTGATGAGAAAGCCAGAACATCCTCACAAGTGCTGAAAAAAAATCTGTTCTCTGATGCACAAAGCGAAGAAAAATTCCAGATGCAGAAGGCTACATGAATAGTAAGTTCAACCATGTTTTACTCTGCATTTTCTACCGATCCCTGTAGAGACACCAGCAGCTGCCCTGCTCCCGCTCGTCTGGTGCTGCAGGTGCTCTTGTTAGCCTGCTGCCCAGACAGCAGCTCACCTTTAAAGGGGATTGCAAAGCTAAGCCAGGGGAGCAGCTAAACCACAGCTGACAAAAAGGGTGAAAGCATAACGCAGTCAGCACAGCATCTCCTGTATTCCTGGTACAAAGTGTCCTGCTGACATCGACCTATTTACAGCCCCTACCTTTATGCGGTGCTGCTGGATGAGTATGAACTCAGTGCATGCACATTTACCAGCAACATCTCCCTTCAAAAAGGGAGCACTACATAACTACATGAGTGGTCCTTGATAAAAACTGGTGTTTGCTTAAACCTCAAGCACACAGAAATTAGGCTTGCTCTCTAATATGTTGATTTAATAACAAGCTCTTGCCATATGCAATTTGTATTGAACATCAACAGGTCCAATCAAAGAGCTCACAAAATTTTTATGTGCAGATTTGGAGCATAAGGAAAAGAAGCTTTAGAAAATCAAGTGCAATTAACTGTAGATAATGAAGTTAGAACAGCTGTATCTGATGACATCACCATAACCAAGAGACGAGCTGTGTGCTTTCTGACATCACCAGTGATACAACACCCTGCCACCAACCCCAGCACTGCACTCGCCCATCTGAAGCAGGGCAGCCCAGAAGACCCACAGGTGACACCCAGTGGTCTCCCTACTCGGGCTGCCGTGCCACAGTGGCACAGCTGATCCCTGCCCATACTGGGCTGAAACCCTGGCAGCCTCCTACTCTCTTCCTCCTGCTCTCTCTTTTGAAAAACAGCAGCACTTGCTCATGGTTCTCTTAAATGGCTGCAGAGTCATCTAGATTAAAATAAATCAAGAAATATTTTAAAATGGTTTTTGTGCAACAGTGACCAAGACATTATGAGAAACAATTTTTCTCCTTGTAAATTCATCAGCTTTACTTATTGCAGCTTCTTACCACTGAAAGTACCAGCTCACGTGGCTGGTGCCACAGCTGAATACGGGAGCACTTCACTGACAGAATAAAAACCTGTCTGTATTAGCAGACAGATCTTGGATTTCTCCATTCATCAACTTAGAGCCATGATTTTCACTTCTCTCTTAGTCACCCCCTAATTATTTTTTTGCAAGAGGAAATGGTTCTAGCACTGCTTGGTGTGAGAAATCGAGAGCTTCACGTCTGGGGGCTTTGGGGGGCTAGTACAGGAGCTACAATTTGGGAAGCCTGGAAGCTTATTTAGGCTCAGTGCCAGCAGTGACCAACCCAACTCATTTCCTCACCCTCGCCAAGTGGAGTCTTTGATAAAGTGATGGGTCCAAGGATTATTGTAGCAGAGTTGCACCTCATAAAATTGACTGAAGTCACACCCACAGGGCCCTGCAAACATTCCAAGTCACAACTGTACTGCTCAATTCACACACAGTGTGTTCCTGCCTCACCAGTTCATGATGCTTTGTTGTTTGAAACTGCAAAATCCCAGGTGTGTCATTTTCTAGAAAATCAGTTGTCTGACTCAACTACAAATTAACCATTTCCTTCTGTTTGAAGTATTTTTAAAGATGCTTGTGGGGAAAAGGATGAGCAATAAAATCATTAACATTCTGTTCAACAGACCATCAGACATCCAAAGCAAGAGCCTATTTCCTCTCTCAGGAGTAGTTGGTATTCTCCTGCACCTGAACTAAGGCAAAGTATTGCCCAGTTTGTCCCCGAAAGAGAAACCCATCTGTGCTTTACCGTGAAATGTCCTGCTTTCCCTTGGTCCACCGTCAGCTCTCTACAACCTCTTTCTCCTCATTTTATCTGACCTTACTATCCACCACCTTCTGTCGACTTAGCCAGCCTTTGGTGAGCACAGGGGACAAAACTGTATTTTCTCATGTAATCAAAGCTACTCCAAAACATCTTGATCACTTCCAGTCTATGTTCATACAACACCTTCTACATGTAACCACTGACGCAGTCTCATTCAAGTCTTCCACTGCCTTAACTGCTCTGTCCTCAGCGACTCAAAGTGTGGTTTTCTGCCTTGGTATAAAACTTGGTAAAGTTCAAATGTCTTCATGTCCAGGTTGTGCTTTTCCTTATTCAAGGGCTTCTTTTCCATCAGTGATTGCAGGCTCTAATCTCCCGTACAAGTGCAGTATCAGCCTAAAGAAATTGTTGCCACAAAAAAAGCCCCAAACAAACATTAAAAACAAAAAAAACCCCACACCACAAAATGCACAAAATTACAAATGTTAGCCCAAACCCTGTTTGGCATGAAGCACAGTTGAAGCCCAGGTAGTGTGGTGTTCAAGTTTGCAGGGAAGGCAGCACACTCTCTAAGTGTTTAATGTAGCATCAGAAACTTTAGGCAGTCTCACGCTTCTGGCATTTACCATGTCCCCGGGAAGGGCTCAGTGAAGGCTCAGCTCTCAGTGTACGAGTGGATGGATTTCCAAGATTTGCAAAGACACATTGTATGATTATGCAAGAAACCAGAGTGGCTCATATGAAGTCATTCTGACTCCCAATGCAGTATCAAGATTTTAAGAAAATCCTCCTATAATGAATATTTACCCCAGGAGAAACGAGGCCTTTACAATTTGTTCCAGCTTCTTCATTCACTGAGGATTTTTTCCAGTTGCCTTGGAGGTCTAAAGCACATTTCTGAAGTTTTCCTATTCTCTCAAGTATTTTTTTCCAAGCATTGCACATACATTACCAATTAATTTTCAAAATTAGCTGATACTCTAAAATTGAAGTTGATTTATATGCTTGTGTACGATGAAATGCATTCACACAAGGCTGCACAGCCATGCAATACATGTGATTATGCAATGGTAGCATGTACATGCAGTATTTGATTTACTCAGTACAAAGCCTCTTTACTCAGTACAAAGAGTCTTTACTGATGCTCTGCTGACACTTTCCTGATCTATTTTGTCATCAACTTGCTCACTAAGTGAACACACAATTTTTTTGTTTCACAGCTGTTCACTAGATGAGTCAGGTATCATCCCTGTGTACTCACCAGCCTTCTAGAAGCATGAGCTCTCTACAGACTGTAAATCTGTGAACTACAGCATGTATTTTGTTCATACTCCCCTATATTTTAAAAATAAACCCTGTGACACACAGGTTATCTAGCAGGAATAGATTATGTTCAAAACTTAAAACTTTTTGGCTGTCTGGGAAAAATGAAAAGTAACTATATGTATGAATATATGTGTGTCTGTGATTCTGTCTATCCTTTTTTTAATAATAATAATAGATGAAGATAAGTAAGATTCTGATCCTGCAAACTTTACCACACAAAATATCCTTATTCTGGTTGTTGCCCTGGGAATTGAGCATGGATGCTCAGAGTGAGCAGGGTTCCCCCTTCAGGTATGAGCAGAATCAGTCTCATATTTCTTGCCAAGGCTGGTACAAGGCTCCACTTCTTTTACTGCACAGCTTTAAAAGGCTTTTTCTTTTAAAGAAAAATAAACAGTGCTACCTTTTATTACGTAGTAGAAGAAAGGGCACATTTTTTAGAAGAAAACACCTCTAATGCAACCATTGGCACAATATATAGTTTTTAAGAAGAAAACACCTCTACTGCAACCATTGGCACAAGATACAGGTGCTTAGGCTCTGTAACAAAGAAGCAGGGGTGGTATCAATGCTTTTACAGTTCTTTCTAAGGAGGGCAAGGATAACTAAGAATGAGGTCTGTCTTGCTGCCCTTCCCAAAAAGATCCCGAGTTTCTCCCGTGTGCCACTGCAGAGAGTAGTAGCTCTCCACTTTTTGAGAAATGCTCAGAACCTCACAGAATGAAAGCGGGGATTGAAATAAAACAATGAATTTGCTCTGGTTCAAACCCTGATTAATCCCCTTCAAAAACCAGCATTTTCAGCATCCACCACTAAAGACTGCCAGGACTCATCACATTCCCTGACATGTGATTTGGACATTGCAACATGTGGCATTTTTGTCTATAGGGCTCCCTTAGTAAGGGGCCGAGCACCTTCCAGGGAATGTTTGACACTGTCTATAGCTTGTATGTGAATGCAATCCATAGGAAATTTTCTTTTTTGTGGTTTGTTATTCATATACTGCAGGATTCCCTCTTGCTTGGTCTCAATGACAAACCCTTCCTCACATCACTGACACCAACAGAAGCGTGTCTCCAGGAAGAGCCATAGCCCCATCTCAGACTGCACAGGGTGCTCTTTTTGTCCCTTTCAGCTAGGTAGACACACCCGTCACATAAATGAGATGTAGCGACTATCCCCTGGCAGCAAGGTAAAATCCCAGTAACAGCTGTTATCATTCTAGTGCACAAATTACACAGCGGCAATACATTCATTCTTAGCTTCAGGATCCTCACCTCCTCTTACCAAGATGGCAACACACCACAAAGAAATTTTTCAAACTTCACTGCATTTTTCATTCCAAGACAATGCTTCGCTACCCTGCATTCCTTTTAGATCCTTCTTTTGTCCAATATCCTATAACGTCCAAGTTCCATCTGTAGCCCTATCCTAAGTCTCTTGAGGATACAAAGCAAGGTTATATTCAGGTCATAAAGCAGAATATTAAGCACTAATTGTACTGGCCAAATCCCCGGAGAGCCACAGAAGCCACACCTCTACCTAAAAGTCACAGACTTCCAGACCTGTGCTGCAACCCGGTGAGGGAAATGTGAGGACGTAACTGCAGGAGGCTTATGGCTGGGCCAAAGGTACCAGGCAGCTTCCACGGATAAGCCCGTTCACATACAGACATTAGCGACACTATCGATTCTAAAGTCGGAAACAATGAAATAGACACAGTCGTAGGTGTAAAACAAGTGCACGGCATCAATCACATTCCCTTTGTCAAAAAATGCCCCAAACTCTTAAGTACAGGCAACCACGTATCCCGAAGCACGCGTGCCGGCGCCCGCAGCGTGCCGCGGTGGGTGACCCGTCGCCGGGGACAGCCCGGCCGTGCCACGCCGCTCCCACGGGCACGCTCCTGCCTCACGCCGCTCCCACGGACACGCTCCTGCCTCACGCCGTTCCCCGGGCGCTGCAGTCCGTGCTGGGAAGGGCGGCCAGCGCCTGCCCTGCCTGCGAACCCGCTCCTGACATTGTATGGGGAATTCAGGCGTTTCTTGCCGCAGCGGGCGCTAATTCCAACGCCTGCGGGCGATCGCTGACAGCCGGGGCCGGAGCCGGTGCCGCAGCGAGCGTTCCGGGGACAGCGCCCGCAGCAGCCGCGCCCCGCCGCCGTTACCTGCACACAGGTGCGGGCCGCCCGCCCCCCTTACCGGGCTCGTGCTCGCCGGGCCGGTCCGAGATCTCGATGACCAGGAGCTCCCGGCCCTCGGCGCTGCGCCCCACCGTGTAGATCCTGCTGATGGCGGGGCACTGCAGCCACACGGCCACCAGCGCCTCCCGCAGCTCGGCGTAGCGGTGGTACTCGAAGGAGATGCCCTCCTCGGCGCTCAGCCGCCGGCGCCGGCTGGCGGCCCCCGCCGCCGGCTCTGCCGCCGCGGCCCGGCAGGCAGCGAGCACCGCGCACAGCGCCAGCAGCAGCAGCAGNCCGGCCGCTCCGCCCCGATCCGCGTCCCGAGCGCGCCCGCGGAGGGCGGGGGCCGCGGCCGCACGATGCGGGCGGAAAGCCGCTAAAGCTGTTGTCATCAGCCAGATGCGAAACAAAACGCTGCGAGAATCCGGGTGCGCGTTTTCCGCACCGCCTCATCATTTGATGGGGTCCCAGCGGGTTACCCCACTGCCACAAAGCTGAAGTGACAGAGTGCTCCATGAATGATTCAGTGCTATTGCAGGGCAACACAAATGCATCTGATTGACAGGGAAAACTGTAAACCGTCATCTGTAAGGTCGCTTTGCTCCTCATTTTTAAGGCATCTTTGCTGCATCTGAGAAAGGAAAGGATAAAGCAAGACTTAGTTGCCGATACCGAGAGTAATTAGCATGCCCCAATCTGTTCAAAGCGAATGCTCGTGTGAAGAACCCTTCACTATATATTAACAGATCGTTTATTCTAGACCGCAGATACTACAGGACTTCTGAAGCCGTGTTTTTTTCAACTTGTCTTCATAGGCATAGCTGTTTAGATTATGTTGAAACAGCTAGTGAAGGACGAGTGCTAAATGCAAAAGGCTAAATGCTAAAGAGCAACTTCCATGTCAGGTTGTTGATTTGGGCTTTGGGGTTTTTTTTGCTTGATTGATTTTTTAAATTTTTTTTTTAATGATACAAAGGCTGGAAAATTTCGAGAGGTTCAAAAGTTTGAAAAATACACATCCAATTCATCCCTCTAAAAAAAAAAAATCTTGTCCTCAATAATTTAATGCATGTTTATTCTGATTTTCTAATTTAAAAGGGTGAGCCTGTATAATGTCCCCTTCATTCACCAATTAATACTGAATCAATTTTCAGGAAGATTTTTAATAATCTTTGGTGATATTGTGGATATTTTCCTAAACCGTGGGTGTCTACTTCAAATAAGATGATAATGGACACAATCTTTCCTAGGAAAATGTTTTCACTGACCTTTGGTGGTGCACCAGCTCAGAAAGTGATCCAGCATCTGAAACAGATCTGAAAGTACAACTACTATACATAAATACGTATATAACTGTCTCTATTCACCTATACTCATTACCTTCCAGGGCCCTGAATGTCAGTCCTGACTTATTTGATGTGTTTCTTCATAGCAAGAACCGAAGTCCAGCCCTTCCAGTTCTCACCATCTTTCAAAGCCAACCGGGTTCAGAAGCTGCTCTGTCCAGTTTAATTCCAGGCTTACAAGTAGGCAACCACATGCAAAGGCACCTTCAGAGCACTTTTTGGAGCCTTTAACTCTTCCTTACTGCTAGAAAACTTTGGGAGGTGCCTGTCATAGCATGTCCCATTAGCTCTGAGGTTATCACAACACAAATGTGCTCTGTTTTGCAAGGCTTGCACATAGAGAGACTCCTTGATATGTTGTTTTCTCTGACCAAGATCACTGTTTGAATTTAGGCTCACAAAAGGACTCTGTCTCTGACTTCTCTCCTTCCTAACAGCAATGATTGGACTACATAAAAAAATTTATGACATCACTGCTTTAGAACTGTGTGCAACATGTGCAGCCCTCTCAGTGCCCAAATGGAACTGTAAATAACAGTAGCTGACCTAGCATTCAAAAGATTCGTGTTCTTTGGCAGTATTGGCTACATTCATCACAGGCTAAATATGCCTTGTTTTCTTTATCACTTTTCCTTGCACTCAATACACAAAATAAACAAATCTGCTGATACTGTGGTTTTAGACTTACAATACCATTTTCTGAGAGCACTTTCTGATTTAAAAAAATCCCTTTTATTCTTTGTAGCAATTGTCATTGGCTTCCCTTCTAATTTATTTGACCAAAATACATCACTAAAAAATACAAATAGGCTGGGAAATCATCTGTTTATTTTCATCTCCTCAAGCAGTGAATTATTATTCCACTACATAAAAGTAGTCTCAAAACTAGATGTGAATGGATTTTCTTTTGTTTCCATACTTATTTGCCGCCACCCTTAAAAAAATTAAGAGAATGTGTATTTATAAAAACACATGCATATCTTGTGTAAAGCAGGGTGGTTTATATCCTATCAAATATTTAATTTTGAGTTCACACATACTAATTTATTTTTAATAAGGGATTAAAAAACAATGTTTAAATTCTCAAGCAGTTTAGGAGCATATGCAGAACTGAGTAGGAGGAATAAATTGAATCCTTTCTTTGTATCTAATCCTTCCTCCTATTTTCCATAGTTCAGGGATGACTATCTTCAAAGGCCAAATTTCTTTGTAATATGGAAAAAGTTTTGGCACTTGCCTTAGGATCAGAGGAATACTCCAGCCCCAAGGGCATTCCCAGCCTATGAGCATAACCAGGCACCTGGGTATGGCCTTGTAAGCTGATAATACTGAGAGCAGTGCAAAGAGCACAAGTGCTCCAGGAAACCCACTGATCAGCAGATTTTAAATCTGGTTTACCTGTCTCTTATATCTGAATATGACAGCAAATGGTAAGTTGTATTTTGCCAACAGACACAGCCTAAATAACCTGGTAATTACAAAAAAAGTTTTGTTAACATTTCGGAAAGTACTTACAAAAAATACATATAATACTCATATATATTTACAGATTACTTCATTCCTTTGGCCAAGCAGAATTTGCTGATTCAAATTTTCCAATACTTTTGACTTGCCTGAATCTGTCTTTTTCAGCAAATCATCATTCACCGGCAAGCATATAAATATATTTTCCAAAATAAACTCACACTCACAGAATTTTGCTTACAAGACTTGAGTCTTTGCACATTTTTTTTGTGTGACAAGACAAACAGGCTAAGGCAACTATTTTCTTTTATTACTCAGAAAGATAACCCTAAATCTATGTCGATTACAAAAAACTGAAGTACATTAGGAACATCAGAAATCCTAAAAACACTCTATGATGGAGAGCAGATATTTACATTATTAATAACAAACTACTGCTAATACACCATGGAAGCACTAAACTTCTCTGGTTTATATTCAGAAAGAAGTTTTAATGCTAGGAATAAAATAACTGCAATCAATTTAAAAGAGAGAACAGTTGATCTCAGTGTTGACAAATGACCAGGCAAGGAGGTAGAGACACCTGTAGCTGTAAGAAGATTTTACAAAACTTATCAGAATGCTAATTATATTCCCATACACTACACCTGACAGCTGTGGTCACTTGAAGCTATGTCTTCAAGACAGAAGCATCGATTACCAACCTTCATAATGTCTTGCACAACTCTGTGGCTCTATTTCTTGGGTAGACTTGCAAAACAGGGTTGAGATATAGGAAGTTGAGGCTTTTCCCAGTACCTTTAGAAGGTGACTAATGTAAGGCAGGGCAAAAGAAATACCACCACCAACAAAAAATTTTAAAATACAAATACAGACACGCCACTTATGCAGGAGGTTACAGAAAGGGAGGGGGAAAAAATCCCACCCACCTTCCAAATTGTGTACTGCAAGACCAAATCTTTTATTGCCCCCACCTGTTAGATGACTCACACATGTTACTGAAACCCAACCCTATCTGGTATTTAGAACTGTTCTCTTGTTGGGTGGTGACCATCCTATACAAGTAACAATTCTGCATTGAGCCTCCATAGACTGCCACTTAAATTTCCTACAAAACGTATTTGACATTTGCACCTACACAAATGGCAGTGACTAACTGCTGCCCCTTGGTTCAGTTTGCAGGAGTAGTAACCGGTCCTGGGGTGATGCTAGGTCCTGGACATTGGACTGGAATATTGTTTCTGAGAGATGCTATAGCCTGGCTGTGGTGCCGAGTACTCACACAGAGAAACTGCCATGTAGGATCATTGTGGGGGTTTGAAAAACTGGCCAAAAGGGCTTTTTAAAAGTGGTGAGTCATGATCTTAGAGGAGCATTCTTCTGGTCTTCCATACGGACTGGTATTTCAAGTCCAAGGGTTAATTTATTCAGTGATTACATAAACGTGAATTGTAACTGATTAAAATGTGTGGATGACAAAGAATGGTGAATAAGAAGGATATAGCAGCTCTGGAATGTGATTTACTGGGTAAGTCAAGCACATTTAAATATTTCAGAGGAGCAAATTGTGAATTACACTTAAAAGCAAGAAATGTAAAACACATTCGTGGCAGTCTGGCAAGCAGCATGGCCAGAAGCACAGAGAGATCACTAAAGATGGGTAACGACTGCATTTTCCAGTGCAATGCTTAGACAGAAGGAGAATGGTTAAGTGGGAGAATGTGTATCACAAGGTGGTCTTAGAGAAAACGACCTGGACACACAGTTCTGGCATGTACAGCTGAAACAAGGCTGTGAAAATTCAGAGACAAGCCACAGGAGTGATTTGAAAAACAGAGGGAATGCCTTACTCTGGAGGATGATACAATCTGGTGAGCTGGTGAAAAATAAATTGAAAAGTGATTTGACTGCTGTGTTTATTACCTTCACAGACAGAAAATTATAGCAAGAACTAACGACACAAAGCTGCCTTCTCCCTGGACCTACCAGTGCGAGGTTTCAATGAATGAGATCTGCCAGAGGGCTGCAGCTGCCAGAGCAAGAGAGGCAGCCATAATCGGATGGAGATTTGGAGGCAATGAACCACACACTGTGGATAGCAATAACTATCGGTAGCCATAATGAAAGTTTCAATAACATAATTTTTCAACAAAAATGAACATTGAAAATCTAGAAACATATCACAGTTTTAAAAAAATTTATCATAAAACATGCAGCATAACTGTGAGGAAAATAAATGAAGTCATATAATCTTACAATCATGATTTCGATCAATGTGAATATTTTCTGGCAAGCTGTGCTGTAGTGTAAAATAAACCACCTTATGTAGTATTTCACCTCAGCTGCCAAAAGCAGTTGATTATATTGCAATCCTAATCTTTGTAGTTTATAATACTTTTCAAGTTTCCATGGGTTTTTCTGACATTAACTCCAAGAAATTAATTCATGGCTTTCATAGGACTTAATTATTGTCGTATCCTAAGGGATAGTACAAACTGTTATTTCCCACAGGTGAGTTTTAATTAAATTAAACTGGACTTTCAGGAAAAAATATAGTGGAAAACATTCCTCCCCCAGTTATTCCCCTGTCCTACCATGTTTAAGAGTTAAATCTGTCTCCTTGTTGAAGAAGATATAGGACAACTGATTGTGTAAGATTTTGTTGTGCATTGTGAAGACCCAAAATTGTTAACCCACATCTTTATCTTTTTTTACTATTGCACAAAAACCGCTTTGTTTTCAGATCTACACATATTCTATAGTCTCTCTCACAAAATATGGGGGGAAAAGTCAGTAAAGTCTTATTTAAGAAAGGCCTAAAATCTAAAAAATGTAATTTCCTAACGCAATTCTTCATTTGCATAAAAGACACAAAGTAATGAGGTAGGTAATTTACTCGCCAGCATCATATTCAGTTATCAGTACAGGGTTCTACATTTGAAAAGGTGGTGGACTGGTAAAATGCTGGTCCATCTGAGTCCTGAAGAAAGCAAGCCTGTGGTCTTCAAATGTTCCTGTGTTGAGAGGTCCAGCAGGAACATTTTTTCCCAGAAAAAAAAATTTATAAGGCACAGCTTTCATAATTCTCTAGGGACTTGTTGAAGAAAGAGGATCAAAATGATGTGATCACATTGTACGCTAAGGATATACATAAAATAACCCAAAAAACTAAAATAGCAATAGGTGTCAGAAAAACATGGACTCAAGTGATTTTAAAAGGTCTGAAAAACCCCCATGCACACTTCCCCAAATGACAGCATGTTAAAACTGCATTCTTTATTTTTAAACCTCTTGAAAAATGGAATATACATTACAACTTTGTAAGTCAATCCCATCATGTTTTTAGCACTCTGCTCCAGCTTTCCAATAGCTGAGGAGACACCAAGCTTTTACAAACACCTTCACTGGAATATTTAAGCAAGAGGCTCCCAGTTGTGCATAATGTTGCAGCAGTGTGAGTGGAGGCATAAGCCAGCAGGCTGAGAACCAGCGAATAGAATGATGTTCACAGGGAAATTCTGAAGCTCTGAAAGCTCCTTGTGTTTCTAGGCTAATGCTTCAGTCAAATAAAGCAAAGGATAGCTGCAGCTGCAGGATGGGAGGGGGAGTTGACAAAGCAGAGGATAATGGCCATCTTTGAAATCTGATTAAAGAGGTTGCTTCCACTATGGAGAGTTCAGGCTGGCAGTGCATATGGATTCAGCAAGGCTTAAGTACCAGTTCCTGCTAAAAATTGATCGATACAGGGATTTCAGCTTCTGTTCACCTGCCATAGTCAAATATATATTTTTTTACTTATTTTTAAAGTGAAGGGGGAAAACACTGAATTTCAACAGGGATACAGATAGAGAAGTAAATGCTTCTACAAAACACATACAGAGGAAGAATCTGAACTACTTCCACCTCTCAAGTAATATTTGAGTCATTCTGCATGTCATTAACACCTTGCTTTTTTTTAAAGCCTGATCTCATCTGCACTTTCACTGGATTGTCTGAGTATTATACCAGATTGCATGTGAAGCAGCACTAAAATTCAGGTGTGGTCTTGAGTAAGCAAAACACTCTAAAGTTCTCTAAGGGACTTACTGAGTAGATGAAGTGGTATTTGAAGTCTGAAGAGCAGCTGACATGACAGTACAAAGTGGAAGATCTTTTAAGGGTTTAAGCTATTCTCAAATACTTCACTGTTTTTTCCCATGCAATAAACAAATACTTAAAGTCGATTCAAAAATATTAGACTATTGCTTCTGTGACTAGTGTAACTCAAGTAGTAGATTTTAAGATTCTAGCTTGTGATCAAGCTGTAGCCTGAGAATGCACTCAGCCCAGAAGATGGATACATAACTGCTCAATGTAGCAACAAGTCCTTCAAAACAAAAGCCAGCAGAATTTGCATGTTCTCCGTTTCCATTTCTTACTGCTGCCTCTGTAAGTAGTTTAACAGATGGCACTGCTGCAAACCATCCTAACAGATTATGCTGCTTCATTAAACAGATGAAGAGTAAGACACTATATCCTCATATATATATATATATCCTATATATGGTTTTTATCACAGCCTTGTATTTAAAAGCATATGAAAAATATAATACACGCATCAAACCAAACCACATTTATTTCATCAGTCACAAGTGCAAATATAGCAACAAGTCAGATCAGCAAATTACAACACATAGAGAAGAATGTCATGTAAATGCTAAGTACGCTGACAGACCAAAAGAGCAGCAAAAAAGTGTCTTCAAATAAAAATTTCTATTCTTTTTACCTGTAATCTAAAATAACATAATAAATCTAGATCAGGAATGTCTCTGGTACCTCATGTTTAGCCAGGTATTCTGTTATTAGCAGTTCACATTATCCAGTGTGCAAAAGACCTGTCCAAGCTTCCTAGTAACAGACGTTTTGGTTTTAAGCAACTTTTACTCAATATTTAAATAATACAGTGCTGATGCTAGTTAATAACTTCTGCTATTTGATATTATAAATTTAAGAATATATATTTAAAAAAACTAAGACCAACTTCAGTGTACATACATAATTCTACCTGGATCCAAAAATGGGCAACATTATAGATAAAACTGATTTTTTTCTTGTCAAACAAAAAAGATAGACACAAGTCATCTCCGTTTTTTTCCATCATCTTTAAATCTGTAGTTAAAATATATGCAGTACTTATGTATAAAATAGAAAACATTCCCATTAGAAAGATACTGCCGTTCAATTAGCTGTTTTTCCTGACCTCTTAGTAGCCAGGGAACAAGATTTATGCTAAACACCCAATCACTATTTTGCTTTACAGAAAAGCAAAAGTTGATTTTACACTGGAAATTTAGTTAGCCTTCTTCTTTGTTATGCATTGTTTCTTCTTCTCTTTTTCTTGATAGGCAATGAATTGAGAGTCTGTACCAAAGATTCTGTCCCACCATGTGAAGGTGGAAGCGTAGTTGCCGATGAAGTTCATGTGATGGAAATCATGAAAACGGGCCCCAGCATAGAAAGGCACCAGATGAAGAGGGTTCAGCGGGACATCGTAGCCACTACACGGGAGGAAAAAAAGAAAAACAACTAGGGTAAGGATTTTTCTGAGACATAAACTAGAAAATACAGACACTAACTCGTCATTTTTATAAATGAAAAGATATTTTATAGTATTCTAAGGTCCTGAGGTAATCACTATGATAATTGCCTTAATATCAAAACAAGATCCCTCCACTCCAAGCCAAATCATTCTGTAAATTATCCCACAATGGCTTTGGCACTTGGTTTTCAGCTCAGTTTACTAAGCAATAAAAAAAAAATTTAAGCAGGTAACTTAAAAAAAATCACAGTGGCTGCCTTCCTGGCTTAGCAGTTTTAACCAAGAGTGACTTTAGGAAGGAGGAACAAGAATAAGTAACATTATCTTTAAGTGCAAGCTATGGACATCAGCACAGCAGCTCATCAGAGAGCATCTCAAATCAAGAATTATTGTATGTCTACTCTTATTTTCAGCTTACTGCAAGTTCTTCAAATATTTAAAATTCAAATATATGACCAAAGTAAGATTAAAAGCAGAACAGTGTGCTCTAGAGGGATTCCAACTCTTTCGCTTAGTGGTACTGGAAAGCCTCTTACCACCACCTAGTGGGGAGAGCACAAGGCAATTCATTATAAACCCCTCATGTGGAGAACAACCTAAAATTATAATAGGAATTTCCTATTTCCTATCAGTGAGTTCACGGTATGTCAAAACATATACAAGCAAAATATGACTAAACCTGGAATGCTTTATGCCATGGGTTTACTGGTAGCTTATGTTCCACTAAAACACCTGACACTCAGCTTGCAATAAGACACTATCTGCTTCATAGTATATTTACAAATACAAGGTCAAGTGTTAATACTGTCATTTCAAAAATGAACTCTTAATGTCCCCTTCCTCTTGAACACAGGAAAGAAAAGCTCATCCATTTGTAGATGAACTAAACTAAACTTGCTGGGATTTGCCCTAGCGTTTTGGAGCCAAATTTGAAACAAGTCAGTTCTACTACAGGGACAAGAAGTCCTGTCCTTTTTATTCGCAATAAATAAACAAACAAATAAACAAAAGAAACGTATGTATTTGTTTTAAAGAGAGCCAGCGGTCACAGCGCATAAAGCTTCTCTTGAGCAAGAGAACGGTCTGACAAAATATTAAACAGAAAGAACTATTGGCTGCAATATCACTTCTTGTAATTGAATTTTGGTGTTCCAATATGCATAAGATCACTTGAACACCAAATATCAATAGCCAGACATCCTAGTGAGGTGCCTAGCTTCTCTAACTCTCCTTGAGATGCTCTAGATGATAGTCCACACTCTTTTAATCAGCAAGACCTGCTGTTAACACACCTCAGAACAGGAAAGAGTGATAACTGTCCAGGTGGTTGTGTCATTCTTTTTAAGAAACGTAAAAGCATTTAGTGCAAAATAAACAGTACATCTCAGGGACAGAGACAGGTGACTTTGAGACAGATGTAGGGACAAGAGACAAAACAATTATTAAGAAGCAATGAGCATCTCACCTGTGTACATCAATGGTTTCCATCAAGCGACAAATCACCCATGCCCACAGGAGAACCACATGGTTACAGAAAACAACGATTCCAATAAAAAAGCCAGTTCCAAGGATGAGTGTTTCCAGAGGATGCGCATATTCTGCTTGCATTCCAAATGGAGACTAGAAAGAGATAACAGACAGGGAACAGTCACCATTTTCAGCTTTATATACTCCCAAATCAGAACCACCATTTTGCAATACCCCACAAGACTACAACAGGACAAACGGAACAATGCTGGGGGCAAAGGGAATGGTATGATTGAGCAAGGGCCATAACACATGTATTTAGCTCCTCTTTGGAGAAACAGTATTCCAAGGTCACAAGGATTATCACTCTATTAGTGATTCCAAACACTTCACTACTAGTTGAAAAGTTGAAAACTTTTATTTAGGCTTACCATCACCCCAGGCCAAAGAGTTATTTCAGGAATATTAAAAGTGTATTTGGCAAGCTCCTATCAGCTTTGCTATACATCCAGTCTTGGAAGCAGAAGAAAGAAGGAAGCCAAAATATTCTCAGAAACAGGACTCACTTAGAAATTTATTATCAAAATAAAAATTAAAAATCCCTCAACTGTGACCGTTTTTAAAAATAAATTTGTACCACTCAAATGTTATTTTGAGATTGATATAACGCATTTTCTCTCATATACATATATACACACACACACAGAGTCATTCCTACATTTCGTTTAGCAAAAAAAGACATTCCAGAGTTTTCAATCATAGAACACCACACACAGAGAACAGTTTAAAAAATTTTAACCTAATGCTGAAGGTTATAAGATCATCAGAAAAAAATGAAGTCCACTTTGTCTTAAGGGATACTTTAAAATCCCCTCTTTTTAGTGAAACAGCCATTAGGCTACAGATCACTTCTGTGAGAGCTGCTAACCACTCTCGAGAATAATGGCCAAAAGCTGCTCCAGCTAGAGACGTGAGGGGCTGCCAAGAGCAAGAGGAAGAGAGCAGCTGCTGCTGCAGATGTCTGTACTTATGCATGCATCAATCCATACCAAGCTCCTCTGTTGCTGGCAGCATGCACAAAGCATCCCTGACCCAATAGCCTCCAGTTTCCTTTTGGCACAGTCTAGGTTATACACAGCAGCACAGAAATGCATAGCACTGACTCCTGGGCTCCACAGGCAGTGCCACCTAAACACAGCAATATCATCTACAAGGTGCAAGCACTGCTGGATCCTACCTGGCTGCAGTCACATGTGGTTCCTTACCTGATGCTCAATGTCAGCTCCAACACCACTGAATGCAGAACCACCCAAAAAGTGTGCTGCACTGTGCTCTCAATGCAGTATTGCACAATGGGCTATACTGATTCCAGAGGCCTTCATCTAGAGCTGTAATCCGTCCTTGAATCAAGTACATGATGCACACACCCTGGTTGTGCAAGAACTGCCTGTCTGATCACGTTCTGGGGATTCATATGCTCTGGGTAACAGCCCAGGTGGTGGGGAAGTGATGAACAACCAAACCAGACACCTACTGTTTCCCTTCCCCTAGCAATGAGACCTATATGTACATTTTTAAAAGTCTGCTTTACCTTGGTCATAGATACAATCAAACTATAGCAAGAGTGAAATCCTTCACTCATGTGAAATGAAATGAAATGAAATAAAATAAAATGTCGGG
Organism: Dicrurus megarhynchus; assembly: GCA_013399195.1. NCBI lineage: Eukaryota > Metazoa > Chordata > Aves > Passeriformes > Dicruridae > Dicrurus > Dicrurus megarhynchus. Next base: position 940,142 of record VXAD01010521.1, read on the forward strand.
GTGTCTTCAGAAACAAAATGGATGCCTGTTTTTGATAAAGAGCTCAAAAAAGACATCTATCCTGCTTTCAGAAGGATGCAAAATTCTTAGGTCTTTCAAATAAGATGTTTAAATAAGTTCTGTGACACACATACTAAAAACTATTATTAAAGAAACAATCAAGTAATACATACAACAAACTCATGGTGAACCTTATGGATATACTTGTATATTCTCTTGTGATGCAGCAATCTATGCAGAAAATAGTGCCAGGCATCCTCAATCACTGCACATCCAAAACACTGGGCAACCAGAACATACCTTTAAAAAGCAGATGATCTATTAGTTATAGAAAATACTAGCAGACACATAATCCTGAAAGAGAAAACAGTTTATATGCTAATAACGGTCAGCAATAGGTTTATACCTATTACTGAATAGCAGTGCACTACCTTTTTAACATGCTAAAAATATTAATTACCAGGTAAAAAGGCTATTGTGCTCATCAGCTCATCTGTTGATATGCTGAAGTGAGTTAGCACGTTAACTCATTTCAGTTAGTGTTAGGTTAACTCACAAATTAGTGTAAGAAGCTGTCATTTCAATATTACAAATGCAGTCTACAGAGCCACCACAGACTGTGAGAGACCTTGATATAAAAACCAGAGTTGCATCAGCTATCTACACCAGAGAGCAAACAGCTCTCCAAGAAAGATGACCTTCTGTGATAAAAAACTACTGTTGGTGTTGTGGGTGGGGGAGAAGGGGCACTTTTAGCTAATCCAGCTTTGTTTAAAAGTCTATAGGCTCAGTGCAAGAAAAGAAGACTGTGAGGCAGGTGGTACATTCTCTCTTTTGAGGAACACACTACTGCTGTGATATAAAACAAGGTCGTGGGTAGATACACTTAGGAGGAATAAAAAAATGTGGGTAAATAAAACCCCCAGAAAGTCCAACATTTAAACCACTCCACCGGGATTTTTGTTTTGCTTCTATAAGCTCCCTCCTAATCCCCCTTCTCTCCTGAGGATTAGAACAGTCTGGGGCCATTAAAAAAAATTTAGAAATTTCTAATGAGCTCTTATAGCAGTTAAGCATCAGCTGAAGGATGACTAACAAACAGAGTTTACGTTGCCAAAAAATTATTTCCTGTTAGAGTTGACAACACTAATTGTTAAATATTCTGCCTCCAACTTTATGAAACTCAGCATCACCATATCAGAAAAATCTACGCACCATCTCGGCATCTCTTCCCACCCATAAGGGATGTTAAAATACTCTGTGAAGTAATAGGTACCACAAATCAGGGGAAGCTGAATGAAGAAGTGATTGAAGAGGAGGGTTTTGAAACACTTCCACTGTTTTTCCCATGTTTCTGGCTTATCCTAAAATGAAGCAAAAAGAATCAATTGTATTTCAGGTTTCTAAGTGAAGTGCTGCAAAAATTCATTTGGAGTCAGTTTAGTTTCACCTTGGACACAGGTAACATGCCTTCCAATAACACAGATTAACTCAGGCAACACAAATAACACGGGATTGGATTCAGTTTTATCAAAGCCTCGTTTTCTAGGGTAGTTTTTTAAGATAAGTTGTCTTGTCAGTCATCTCCAAACTACTTTTGTTTTTTCAGTGTTTACAGTTAGCAGGAACAATTCGTACTCAACCGTTTAACACAGTCCAAGTTTGCTTTTCTTCTTCACACCGCAGAATGTGTTTCCATTGCTAAAATAATACAAAGAGAGACTGAAGATACAAGCTTGTGATGTAATAATTGTCTTGAAAACATCCAGTTTTTGCAGGGAGACATTCCACCAACTACTGCAATAAATTCAGAAGCTGGTGTTATTAATTTCCAATTCAAATTAAAATGAACTGGAGAAAACAATAATCTTTAGATCCTGGATGTGCCTTTGCCTCCAGTTAGGAGTGTGCAATCCATCCTATGCTTTCTTCATTGTTAAAATATTTCAAAATCCTTTTAAGAGGATGTGCACAGAGGTACTTTGAAGGAGACAACTGCTATTACATAAGTACACCATGTAATTATTTTATACTACAAAGACACACCTCTACCACCCAGATGCTGGAATTCTATTCGCCTTCACCTGCTGATATAAAAACTATGTATATGAAACTTTACTAACAGAAAAATTGATATACCCTTTCTTCTCTATAGCACCATGGTGAAAAGCATAACCCTTCCTCAGGAAAAAAAAAAACAACTCCTTTTCTTCACCAAAACTCACTTCTCTTTCTTTCCTCATACACAGAGTAATTTTACTTTGCTGTTGCCAGGATGTCCAAGCGACAGATGAAATGGGAGCATATACACTGAGAACTAGGATACCAGAGTTATATGCTCTGCCTGATGTGTTCAAAGACAAGTCAGTGTATAGTTCACAACTTTCTCTTACCTGTTGAATTTTATACTTTTGCATGTATGGTATAAACTGAAAGATAAATCCTGGTACACAGAGCAAAAAGTATGAAACTTCATGAACTATAAGTGATCCCCAAGTTGCGATCTGGAACTTTGTGTAGTTATCCAGCATGTAATTCCAGGCATTTTTAAATGGTTGCTGCAGGGGATTGTCGGGTAGGAAAGAGTCTATATATTCCACTGCCAGATAAGCAGAGTTCAAGATATTAACGCTGTCGTTCACGGCCATGGTTCAATCCTAAAACATCACAATTACGGTTCTTCTGTAGCTGTCTGTAAGTAACCTGCAAATTTTGATAAAAAGTCAATAAAAAAAAAATTAAACTTCAGAGAAAAAAAATACTACATGATATAGTCATTACCTAGTTTTACAGTAAAAACTGGGAAAGGAGGTGAAAGACAGATTCTCTTTGTACAGAATAGCCTAAAAGAACAAAGATTTAGATTGGTTTTAGAGGCAATCAGCTCCTAGGTTTTGAGATTATGTCAAGGGAGGAAAAGGATAAAGAAATATTAATTATTAGCCAAATTTATTTCAAGATTTTTGCAGGTTAATTGTATTCTGTAGCAAAAGAGCAATGGAAAGGTTCAAACAAGATTTAACAGATGAATTAACTGTGATCTCTTGATTATCCAGTCCCATTTTCCTCATGGCCGTGAACCAAAATTCCTGCAAATTACATCAACACTGCAGCTGGCTTGAGGCAATCCACCTTTCCCTGAATAACAGACTTTTCCTCACAGCTCCCAAAACCACAGAGGCTGCATTCCTGCAGGTGCCCTGAACTTGTGCCATTTCTACAGACTCGGCTCCTTGTTGGTTTGGCTTGGAATGGACCTTTAAAGGTCATTTACAGTCCAACCCTCTTGGGATGGGCAGGGACATTTTTCACTGTATCAGGTGGCTCAAAGCACCATCCCACCTGGCCTTCAAGCACTTCCAGAGATGGGGCACCCACAACTTTTCTGGGCAACCTGCTCCAGTGTCTCAGCACTCTCATTGTAGAAGATGTCATTCTTATGCCAAATTTAAACCTACCCATTTTTAGTTAAAAAATTTTGCCTGTGCTTTGTCACTACAAGCCTTGGCAATAAGCCCCCTTTATGTACCACAGTATGGTGTCCCCTGAACCTTCTCTTCTCTAGGCTGCACAACCTCAACTCTTCCAGCCTCTCCCCACTGGCGATGTATCCTCTGACCGTTTCCAGGGCTCTCCTCTGGACCCCTTTAACTCTCTAACAGGTTTACAACTCATGGGCCAGGGGACACTCGTCCATCCCCAGCTGGTACACTTAGATTAGATCCCACATAAATCACAGAATCGCAGAATCAATTAGGCTGGAAAAGAGCTCTAAGATCATAAACTCAAATCTGTGACCCAACACCAGCCTATCAACTAGATCACGGCACCAAGTGCCACATCCAGTTTTTCCTTAAGCACCTCCGGGGAGGGTGACTGCACCACCACCCTAGGCAGCCCATTCCAATGTGTAATTACCCCCACATACTAAGCAGCATGCCAAGCCAGTATCCAACAACATTAGTTATCGTTTTTCTTTCTTAGCAACAGCATCACGATGCTGCCACTTCCTATTAACAGCAAAAGCATCGTAGCAGACGCCAAGGCAGCTCACAGCCTAAGCTCCTGGGCCGGCGGACGCGCACGGCAACTTAACCACCGCCACCGCTCCCAAACGCGCCGCTGGGGAACCGAGGAGCCAGCGGCCGGGCTGCACCGGGGTCAGGCTCCTCCGCCCCGCCCGGCCCTGCGAGGCAGCGGACACACGCCAGCACATGCCGGCACACGCCGCCCACGCGCGGGGAACGCCGAGGAGAGACGGGCTCCCTCGGGGAACCCGCACCCCGGTACCCGCACCGGCACCCGCACCCCGGGCCGCGCCCGCCCTCAGCCCTCACCTGGCGGCAGCGGCGGCGGCAGCTCCCGTGTGTGCAACAACAACCGCCGGGCCGCCCGCGCCACCGCGCACCGCCCATTGGCCGCGCGGCTCCGCCCCGCGCAAACCCATTGGCCGGCGGGCAGCAGCGGCGCAGGGTCAGGCGGGTGGGGGGCGGGGCCTCGGNAATAAAAGGTTCACATTGAAAGCCCCCGCCTCGCCCCACCGTGCGTCACACCGCACATGGAATTCGGGCACCTACGTGACTCCCAGCCCTGTCACCAATGTCACCGCTCAGATGCTCTCACGGGAACTTAGCGGTGGCCGTTCCTGCACTCATGGCCAACCACAGCTGTCAGAAACACACCTGCAACAATAACTCTCAATTCGTTGGCATCAGGACCTTTGGAACACCAGCTTCCCCCCCTTCC
>VXAD01010521.1:944913-999432 GCA_013399195.1 Dicrurus megarhynchus
CCCCTCCTCCCCCCCAGCTTCTTTCACTGATGTCAAGATTATTTGGTTTGAGACTTGTATTGAGAAACACAAGTTTTAAGCGACCTGTTGGCATTAGGAAACAATGTACAAACTTTTATTTGAAGAAAATGTCTCAAATATGACAGTAACTTTGGTCATGTTAAAAGGAGGCCATCCAAGAACAAATAAAAATGTGCTGCTTTATAAGCATGGCCACATACAGTATATTCAGATGCTGGCTAATAGAAGCTGAGGTTACACGCATAAATAGGCCTTTGTACCATGCAAGTTCAATGCAATTGCATACATTCACTATAAATTTTCAGTTATTTTCATGCCAAATCACCTTTTGGATAAAAAGGTAAAAAAGAAGTAACATCTAAATGTGACCAAAATCGAACAGGAAAAAAAAACCCCGTAAGTACAGACAACATTTTTATTAAAAAGATATTGAAATTACACCTGCTCAAGAAGTGTTATACCGTCTCTGATCTCCTTCAGCGGGAATTAGTGTTAAGCATTGTTACATATCAAAAAATACATCTCTGTTTTACAACATAGTACTGACATATTCAAAGTACTGTGCCAAATTATAAATAGTAAAATCAGGTTTTGAAGAGTTTCAATAGAGAGCAACTTATGCTCACACAAACATATGCACATAGTATAGTTATGTAACAAAAGTTTTAGAAAAGGAAACAAATTTACCCCATGCCAGCTTGAATTACTGAGGTGGGATTCAATACCTACTATGAAGACTGACAGTTCATTTCCTTGAATATATTTATTAGTCTCTGGAAAAAATAAGACAAAAATTTACTTTCACCAGAATACACACCATTCTTCACTCACAATCCGTTTCTCAGTCATGACTGACAGAAGTCAGTCCTTATGAAAGTGTTGGGTTTTTTTTGAAGACCTTGCAATAAAAAAAAAAATGGTCCACCAGACTTCAAAAGTTCAATCAGCTTCTGCTCAACTGCAGAATAATCCAACGCATTGCTTCTACCTAGAGTAATCTTCATCATCTGTCATCTGTAATTGTCACATCTTCCACTGTGACTCAAGGTGCAGCTACAAGTAGAGAAGTGCTTAGATACTCAGTCACTTCAAATACACTTGTTGAAGACTGCTTCTAGCGCATAATCAAGTTGAAAATCCCTTTACCGATCATAATGGTTTGTCAATAACTGTAACACCTAGAGGAAGAGGAAAAAAGGCATAAATATTTAGGCAGTATTCTTTTTTTAATCAAGGAAAAAAAAATTAATATGATACATTGCAATCAGCATCTAATTGTGCATCAGCATCAGTGTACTTATTTTCCCCTAATTTCTCTTTGACACAAAGCTGTCTGAATCAGTGCAAAGTTCTGAGTTTCTGTGACTTGAAAAAACCTGCCACTAATCAAGTTTAATTTTGCCATCAGTGAAATATATACTTAACATTCACTAAACATTCATTAAATAACTCATTTGAAAAACTGCAATTATTGAAGGAAAAGATTCCTGAAACAGCTCATTTTCTAAATATCAAATCCCAAAGAACTTCAGAATTGGACACCTTAGATTGAGACACAAATTTCTTGTTAAAAAACCTGGTCATACCAGAATCATCTTTCTGACTCACTACATATGTGCTAAATCACTCTTGAGTACACTTTAATCCCTTTTTTTTCCCTTGTAGTGAGTAATTATTTGAAGTCTTCATTTGAAATGTGCCATCAGATTCTTCCTACCCATTCTATTACCTCAGGTTTTACCTAAGACAAGAGTCTGTTTGTATGCTTTGTCAAATGTTATACTTTAAAAAGTCCACTAAAAATATCTATATGCCTTACCTGCATAGCTCCTTCCTGTACTCATACAAGATGACACAACCGTCCATTTATCAGTTGTTGGATTATAATATTCCACTGTTGATAGATTACAGGAACCGTCATCTCCTCCAACTACATACAAGAGACCATTTACAGCACAAACACCTACAAAAGTGCAGCAAACCAGTATGAAAATTAGTAATCGACTTAGACACTCCCCAAAAGCATGTTTTTTATGAAAGCAGCAGAAATCCAGGTACATACCACTCACAAATGACATTGGTACAATTTTAGTCGTTGTTGCACATACCTGCATTCCTTCTGCACATGTTCATGTCTGCAACCTGCTTCCAGGTACTGGCAATGGGGTCAAACACTTCAACACTTTTTCTTACCAAAGGACCATCATGACCACCTACTGCATACAATAAATTGTTTAACACACCAACACCTGCAAACATATGAAAATACTCAGAATTAACCAGAGAATTATTTGAAGGATACAAAGGAGAAACAACAAATATGTCAGCTAACATAAATCCTTCATTAAGTCAATGTTGGAAACTATTTCAGAAAACATTTGGGTCAGGATGCATTAAAGCAAAGAGACAGTAACTACAGCAAGACACTGATAAAATGCCTTGCGTGCCCATCTACCATATTGCAGCATACAAAGACCAGAGCTGTTCTGCAACAGAAGATTTAGAAAATTTTGGATGAAAAATGAAGTGCAGGAAAATGAGGCTTGTTGAAATTTAGGACTAATTAGAAGTGACAGTAAATGAGACAATGTGCTCAGCCAGCATAACAGAAATCTGACAAGATGATAAAGTGTAAGTGAATTTTTAGGAAGTAAAAACTGCGCAGTACAGAGGATAAAAGCTGAATGGATAGACATTATACAATAGGGATGTTTCCACTGAAGTGTTGGAATACCTTGTAAACAGATAGATGGAACAGAAGTAAACAGTTAACAGTGAGTACCTTCTCTGGGATTTGAAGAACACCAAGCGTCTTTGAACCAAGCTTCAGTTACCAAAATATCCAAAAGGATATTAAAAGGGTGTCCTTTAATACTAAGGTCTCCTTTACTTTACAACAAAAGTTTATCAATTTGTGAGCTTGGAATGAAGGAGTGAGTAAAGCTACTTCTATCTACTTGCTGTTTGGGCTGCACATACTGAAGAGATGGAAATGGGGGAAGCGGAAAGAAAGGCCTGTTTATTTATTCCTCCCTTTATAATGCATTATTAGAACCCAACAATGAATTTGAGAAATGTAGGGGGTTTTTTTGCATTAAAACTTCTGAGTGATGGACCATAAAGACAACTAAAAAAGCACTTCTATGAAAGTATATTGGGAAATCTAATAAATGCCACATTTAAGACTATGAAACTCAAAGCAGAGATACAGATTTGCAAATATAGCTCATAAAGGATACCATGGAAAGGGAACCATTTAAAATCTTTTTTAAAGGGAAACAACAAATATGAATGCAAAAAATCAGGTAAGTCCCTCAAAGAAAAAATAGTATTGGAGGTTGAAAAAAAAAGGAAAAAAAAAAAAGAGCGAACCCCAAGACCTTAATAACCAGCTGAAATACCTTTGAAAACATATCACTAATTTTGTATTTAAGAGCCATTCCTATATGTGGAGAGAAATGACTCCTACTGAAATGACTACATTTTCTTATTAAAGAGACTGATTTTAATAATTAAAGGAAGAGAGGAAGGTACTGCAAATCTGAAAAATAGCTTCTTGATAGGACACTCTTATAAATCATGCTATTTAGTGCTTTATCAGTGATATTCACTATTAATATTTTCCCATATCCTTCCCAGTTAATTTAATTCCTCTTTTATTGCTATTATTTCTAGCTATCCTGCCACAGCATAGTATGACAACTTTTCTTTCTCCCACCCTGATCACACTTTATTAGACAGGATAGTAAAACATTCATCTTTTGTAGAATTAAACATTACAGAGCTAGAAGAAGGGCTATGATTTTCAGTTTAAATATGTGATGTGATGTGATATAAATCCCCCCACCCATGCTTCTGACAGAGTTACTGGCCTTCCTATTCAGTGTGTAGAGTTTTCCTTCTGCCACATTGCCACGTTTTTTCTTTCATAGCTCCTTATTTTTAATAATGTCCTCCGTTCCTCCATGGTGCTTCATTTTCCCTTAATCCCACACCCAGTTTCCAGGTCCTACCTTATTTCTTGCTCCTTCCGTCTGTATCCTCTTGTTGCCGTCTTCTGAGTTCTCCTTTCTTTGTTATTTTTCTTTCCTGCCCATTTTTCAGGACCCTGTCTTATATCTCTCAGCCCTCCCAAGTGGCCTATATCTGGATCTGAAGTTCCTCCTCCCAATATGTTGCTGGAAACAGATCTGTCCCTGTATTGATCAACTGAGAAGCAGTGGGTACTAAAGAAGAGTAACTGAGGATTAACCTCTGAAAAGTTGCTTTTGAGTGAAGCTGAAGCAGTAGGAACAGAAGATATGAGCTTAAGTTCCTTGAGATGACCAGACATCCAAAAGTTTAATACAGGAATAAAATTCTCTTTAGTTAGCCCCCATAACACCACCAGGACTGATTGCCAGTTGAAACAGTTCTGGTGGGTTTGGCTATTTGGCCTCTACAGCCAAGCTCAATCAACAGTCACGATTTTCACATTACCTCTCTGCCATGCAAAAATATAATTTTTCATGTATTTAACAGAGTGGCACAGAAGAATGTTGATGATTTTACTCAATTATATGAATCTGGAATAACTGTCTACATTTAGTTTTCCTCTCCATTTTTTTTTTATCAGTGGACAAGGTAAATGGCAGAACAGAGTTGAGTAAGCAAACACAGGGACAAGGGAAAAGAGGAGAGGGGCAGGAAGATCCCAGTAGTTAGTATATATTTAAGGAACTAAATTTCAGAGTTGTAGAAGAAATTCAACATTAAAAAAAAATCTGAAAACATCTACTGTATAAATAGGCTACAAGCACAACAACAGTTTGCAAAAAAAGAGCATCCAAAAATAAACCCCAAACGCTGAAACAAAATGTGTGTGCAGGCAGACTGCAAAATGAAACTTTGTTACAACCCACCAACACTAATTGTCTTTATAATGATCCTTGTAACTTGCCCATTTTATATAAATGTTTTTCTCAAAACTTGCCAATATTAGACAGGAATATTTTCCAGTATCCTTACTGCAACTCTGTCCAGTTTTTAATTCAGAATTTACTTCCAAGAAGCACAGACCAAGTTACTAGAAGTTTCACAAGACAACTGTGTTTTCTTGAAGTATCATGTTTCCTTCATTAATATCATAGTTTTAGTTTAGAAACACAATCGAAACATGACTTTTAGTAATAAGAGTTATCAGCTTGCTGATTTTGTAAGGATATGATGGAAGTATCACAGACTATCTTAATTTTAGTAACGAATTTAGTACTTTGATAGATTTCTTTTGAAATTATTTGAACCTAATTTAACAATCATTATACAGGTAAAGACTGTTCAGAGTTAACAAAGAATAATGGAAGGTAAGATGAAAAATTGGGATAATTATTAATCATATACTGAGCATACTAGAAGTCCATCCAGATTTATTTGTAGCAATATCTCTTCCCATTATGAAGCACATTAATGCAATCACCAGTGGATACTTGAAGGGTGTTGCTAAAAACCACCATTAAGTACTTCGCAAAAAAGTGACTTAACTACTAAAAAAATAAATGTAGAAAAGAATATCATGGAATTTGACTTGAAAAAGTCCATGGGAACGCATCTAGAGAAATAAAACAACTTCTGCGAGTTGAAAAAACCTGAAATACCAAAAGACAAATAGAGGACAGTGAACAGTAAATGAGATTCAAGTCCATAATATAAATAGATAATGAAAATGCTAAAGTCAATTTGGAGCTGTGGAAGCATCATTTCATTAAACAAAAGTGGAATACCACAGGCACTTTTAAAGATGTCTTTAAAGAGAAATATACATACTCAGAATTGCAAGAAGGAAAAAAGAAATCCACCAAAAAAAAAAAAAAAGAAGGGATTTTTAAGACTATACAGAAATAAATGGATATACCTTGCCTAAATGAAAAGGAAGGATAACATGTAGTAGGCTGTACATGTACAGAGGATGTAAACACCAGGTGATGAGAAGAATTACTGAAGGTGAAATAAAGGGTACATAAGTGGAAGTAATAGGATGAAACCAGTAATACAAACTTAAGAATGAACAAGGACAAAATTTCCTGCTGTGAATCAGAATGCAGAACAAGTCCTCCAAAGAGGTGGAAACCTAGTCACAGTTCACACATAAAGTCAACCTGAAAACACTGTTAGAATAATCAGCCCTAACTGGCAAAGAGATCTTTGTAGAAAAGACATTTTTTCATCCTTGCTGGATAGATTTTGATACTTCAGAATTGAGGTGACAGTGATTATCACAATCCATGAGTATTAGTCTATGTTAAAAACCATCAGAAGTTGTGGGAAGAGGAGAAATACGAAAGTATGAAAAAACAAAGAGATATTTACTATGAACAGACCAAATCTTATTCCGTAGAACAGTTTTGTTTTTATAACCTCCTGTGTATCAGCCATTTAGGACTAGCAAATTCCATTAGATTCAGACTTTAGCTTACCTTTTATATTACTAGATACATTTTAAACCCATGCATTTTCATCTTTACAAGGACAGCTGCTCCTTGTCCACTCACCTGCCCCACTCCGCCTAGTGCTCATTTCTGCGACATAGCTCCACTCATTGGAATTGGCATCATAGCATTCTACTGAACTAAGGCACTGCCGTGACGCTCCGTCGTAGCCACCAACAGCATACAGCTTACCTGGGGGGAACCAAAGGAGCTGCCAGTTGATAATGCACACACGGGGACTGGCACACAGGCAAAGAGGAAGGCATTGCTCTCTGATTAGCTACTAATCAGCACCAGTCAATCGGTTACTGAGTTTCTATAAAACAGTTTAAGTTAGCATGCCACAGCTCTTGTCATTTTTAGGATGTAAAAGGCACCCAGTAACCAACAACCATGCGAGTCAAAATATTTTAAATTGCATAGCTGAAATACAAAGGTAAGGTTTTTATTTAAGCATTGTTCAAAAGCAAGCTAATTCAGTATGTTCAATACTGGAAGCTCACAAATAAGCTTCCTAGAAATATCAGAAATTTAGATGAAAATCACTTGTACAGTCTGCATTTTCATTAGATTAGAAACAGCAGTGGTTCCTATGCAGTTAAAACACACACACAATCCTAAAACTGTTTTAAGACCCAAGAGCCAGGCCAGGCCTTCATTGTGCAAGTGACATCCACGCTATTCACCACCAAGCTGACTGGAAAGTCAGCAGTTTTCCTGGCACTGCCCTTGGGATTGTCCCCAGTGTGCAGCCAGCAAAGTCAGCCACAGAAAACAGAGCTGACAATACAGCCGTGCTACATCACTACAGACCAAACGATAAGGTCATCACGTCAGCACTCTGACTTTGCTGACATATGCAACCTAGAGCTTAGTGAGTTTTTCCTCAGTCGGCCTCAGGCACAGCTGAAGCTCTGAAAAAAAGTTTAAAACTACTATGCTAAAAACTGGTCAAACCCAAGTAGAATGATTACATATTGTTCATACCGTTTGAATTACAAGGTTGAGCAAAAACATACCTCTGAAGTTTGTTTTCAAAAGTAAGAAAAACTAGTAGGGTAAATGATTGCATTTCCCTCCATTCTTTTTAATATCATTTGTCAACTTACCTCCAACAACACCTACGCCAACACTACTTCTTCTTGTGTTCATTGGAGCTACATGAAACCACTCGTTAGTCTTCAAGTTGTAAACTTCGACTGATGACAAACCTATGAAGAAAATATAACATTTTCTCTCTAAATCTAGGTGCAACATACTGTCTAGCTTTCAGGGAACTCTTCATATCTGAAAATTCAAATTATTTCATTTTAAGGACTGTTATTTACTGAACAAGAAGCACAACTGATGTCCTAGAGATAGCCAATTACAGTCAAGCCACTCTTTGTGTCTGAAAATGGGCAAATTACTGAAAACTTTTGTGGAACCATGAAAAATTCTTCCCTGGATTTTTTCCTTTCTTTTTAATTAAGTCACACACTTTCTCCTACAGATGCTTCTATAATAGTTACTCAGCAAAAGGATCACTTCTGCACGAATTGTTTAATGCATCTAAGTAGAGAATGAAGGCTAAAGCCTTCTCACAGGTCACAAAAAGCTGTTTATAATCTTATTTACACCTACATGAAAATGCAAAAATAAATTTCCTATGCAAACAGGACAAAACAGAGCAGATCATTTTTCTCTCATATCTTCCACAAGTTAAGGACTCTGACTATAGAAGGATTACTGGAACGAAATTTGGCAAAAGTTCACTAGTCATTAAGCCTGAACTCTTAGGAGCAGTCCATTTTTCAGGTAGGGGGATGTGACCACTTAAGTACATTCCACATCACAAGATGCCAGGCTACCTTCATGCTTGGTTTCACCACAAGTACCAGCAAAAAGAGACATTAAAATTTGATACAATTATGTTAAAAGCTATTCAGAAGGGTCTAAGGCAAGCATACCTGTACTCCCATCAAACCCTCCCACAGCGTAGAGAAGGCCATTTAATACAGCTGCTCCCAGGGTGCTTCTCCTGTCCTGCATGTTAGCAACACTTGTCCACTGGTCCTTCACTGGATCGTAGGAATCGACGGTACGAACTCTCAAGGAGCCATTGAAACCACCAACAGCATAAACCATGCCTCCCATGTACACCATTCCTAGAGCAGGGAAATGGGGAGGAAAGACGAGTGCTTCAGTCTCTGCCAATTAACTGTATTCTGTACTAAGTATGCAGATATTTGACACGGATTACACTACTCACTACACTTGTCGTGCTTTTGACAGTCTCCTAGAACCACACTTCATTCAGATTAAGCCCTAGTATTTCTGACACTTTTTGTTACTAACAGTGCACGTTTCTGAATACCATGCTTGCTGAATTTCTTCTTGCTTAAATCGCTCAGCTGCTTTAAGATCACATTTTCATGTTTTTAATAGTGGATGATCATTTCTTCACTTTATTTCATTTAATAATACTAGGGTATTTTAATAGCAAAATTAGTCATTATTACAATGCATTAATATTTAAATTTATTTATCCCTTGTTTCTGCGGGAGGTAATAAGGCAGTTTATCCTACAGATTACAGACTGAAGCAGAAATTAAGCCCAATTTATCAAAGTTGTATCGTTCCAGATTAGCAAGTAATTCAAAAGATCAGTGAAGTCAAGGTTTAGCCCTTCTCATAAATATCTCAAGTACTGTTCCAAAGAACATACAATGCTTTATAGAGATGCCTAAATCCTGAAGTATTACCAACCACAACAAAAAATTAGGCATCCTTACCTGCCCTACATCTTCTGGAAGGCAATTCAGCTACCTGATGCCAGCGTTCTTCTTTAAAATCATAGCATTCAACACTGCGAATTGCCTTTGGTGCCTGTCCCCCAACTACCATCATCAACTAACAGGGAGATAATAATAATTGTTAGTTATTTGCATATATGAGAGCACCTGAAAGTTCAAAGAAGTGTTGAAAAATAAAGCAAGCTTCTGTACAAGAAATATTTAAAGGATGGCTCTTCTGAATTAGAAATTGGAGTCTTGCAAACCAGGCAAAATTAACTGTTAGGTTTTTTTTTTAATAAATTTAATTAGTAGTTATTTTGTCCAGAGGAAATACCATGAGTAGAAAAGCAGGAAGCAATTAGAATCTTGGTAAAGTTCCCATAAAAGAGGGATCTGTATCTTCACATCCGACTGTGATCTCAGATGCGAGAATTCAGTGTTTGTGATGTGTAATGGAACTGTGACTATCCATCACTTAATAGCCTTATCTTGTTCTTCTACGAAAAATGCGCTAAATCTGCTGAACTGAATCTCCTATTCCGTTATTGCAGTTGTCACAACAGTACTATGAGAAAACTTCTTTACTTCATTGTAAAGAAGAAAATATCTAACATTTGTTTTTTGCTAAAATGCACTAAAGATTGAATAAAAAGTCTCAATGGAGAAGCTTCAGTCATTCTTTGTTTTGGTTTGGGGCTTTTTGGGGTTTGTTTTTTTGTTTGGTTTTTTTTTGTAAACAGGCGTATTTCTCCGTAATTGTATATTTCTAAAATGCTGAAGCACTTATTAAAAAACATTTTCTGGGAGGGGAGGTAGTGGTGATGCTCTGTGTAGGTGGGAAGCTAAAACATCTATATCATGAGTAGTGTGAAGTGTACAGGTAATCACTTGTTACATTTTTATGATAAATAATTCTGGTACAATTTTTTTACAGGAATACCCCAAGAGACAGTCATGCTCTCATGAAAGCTTTTAAAATGAAGTTTGAAATAGTAAATACATCAGAAAAATAAGTGTCTTACTTTTGGAAGGCTAGCAGGTGTTCTCAATTTTGTTCGCGTGCTTTTCATCAATGCTCGTTGCTCAGTTGGTAGCAAGTGATACTTCATAGCTTCAATGAGGTAATCTTTACAAGCACTGCTGTTCTTAACCAATATTTCCTCTTCAACCCTCTGTTTATTAACAGAAGTTTAACAAGGTCTGAGCACGTTAAGGAAGTAAAACACAAATCACAATCCAAAGTGTAATAAAGCCTATGATCTATCACACAAATGCAGAGTAATCTAACTTTTTAGACTATAATTTAACCAGTAGGACACGAATTTGTGCTGGAAATGTGCAGTCACTACAAAAGAAATCAGAATATGCTGATTGTTAATTAGCAAGAGGAAGAAACAGTGATAGGCAAAGTAAAACACTTTTCTTAAAATTGGGCACATTTCTTGATTTTTAAAATGCAGACAGTATAGAACATTTTAAGTGGAGAGTAGTGGATAATAATTTAAAGAACTAGTAAGCCACCCCACAACAGTAAAAACCACAACAGAACACAACAGCAAAACAACCCTAAATCATACCCAAAACAACCCACACAAAGTGGAGATTTGTATCACAAACCCAGAATTTTTAAAATAAACACCTACCAACCTACTATTATACCTACTAACCAATCTTAATACTGAACTCATATTGTCAATCTTAAATATTTGACCTGACACCAAAATATCCAAATGAGCTTATAAAATTTGAAAAAATGTATTTTATCTGAACCAGGTAAAAGAATGGTTCCTTTGTCATTAATTCCTCATCAGCTTAAAAAACAGATATAATTCTGAAGTTGAAAATTCACTTATGAGAACAAATCCTTTATCAAAGATCGCATTACAAATGAAACTTAACCTGATCTCAGCGAATTACATGGTTCAGATTCCTACGGTGGTATGGCATGCAGTCAGCCAAACAGATAAATTACTTATGTAAGTCATCCTCTATGTGGCAATCCCTCACCTCGCTGTGTGTATGTGCACATGAGTATGTGCTAGTGGCTGTTTGTTTACTTTTACAATCACTAACATACTACATGACCCTGTTGTTTAAATTTGAAATTATCTATCTGGCATTAAAATAATGAACAGAAATGTTCACATGCAGAATAATTAGTATTCCTTTTTGCTTACCTGAACTAAATACTCCCGGGAAAGCAAAGGCAGCCGAACATGCTCCATCAGACGTGCCATTAACTCCTGCCTTACATCTTTGTCATGGTTTACCCAGGCTATCACTGCTTCAAATACCTTCCAGAAAACAAACAAATCAAGCTCCTTGACTTTCAAGTTCATAAGCATGAAAACAACAATGTGCCTCCAAAAATAGTTTTGCTTATACTAAAACTCCTAACATTAAGAACAGATGACAGCAGTTTCAGCTCCCAGTATTTCCGTATTTATCAGCTACAAAATTATGAAGGTGCATTATCTGGTCTCGTTTTATATCTACTCCTTTACTGGTGTTTCAAGGATACCTGTGCTACATTGACAAAATGCATACAGTGACTTCAGTGATACTGAAAACTAGGCAAACAAGCAACACAGCAGCAGCAATATTGTATACAGTCTTCATACTTTTCTTCCTTTCTTGGAGAACTGACCTGCCACATCACCATTCAAACGACTTATCACTGAGTCTTACTAGGAGAAGTGATCCCAAGCCTGGTTTTGCCTCCATTGCACAGTAGCTCATCATTCACTAGAGCATTAAAGCCTTAATTATACTCCACAAAAGCAGTATCACGTGTACCTGAGTGATAAATCCAGACCTTCAGGGTATTACAGAAACAACAGCATAGCTTTGCTAGTTGCTGTTTAAGCAGATAGTTCTTAGATTCAAAGTTTCAAAAAGGCTTTACAAAGCTTTTAAAAAGGCTTTTTAAAAAGCTCAAAATGAATACATCCACAACCTGAAAACCATTAGAGGTTTACAGAGATGCCCTGGGCTCACTGAAGAACAGAGTATTTCAAAAATGGCTTTAAAAAATTGAGATCTAGGCTAAAGGTGAGCCAACACACATTAAACTCCAGTTAGGTAATACCAAGCTGCCTAGCCATCTCTGCAACCCACATTTGTTCAGTTAGGCTAAACAGCTTGCATATACATACAGAGGTTTAATACCTTTGTGGGACTGCTGATGTTAAAGTCAGTAAATGGCATATAATTGCTCTTCAAACTTTGCGTTATTTATCCCTTGGTAAACCAAACTCCTGTGGATGTGACTCAGCATGTGTTATGGCTGTTCTGCTTGAAGATGAGAAGGAATTTCCATTTAATGTGCTTTTGGTTTTTGTTTTTTTTTTTTCCCCAAAGAACAAAGGGTAATGTTATTTAATACAGTTGAGACTAATTTTCAACATCAGACTGACAAACTTTTGGGAAAAGTCCTTTAAACTTGAGCATAATACCTGCCTAATTTCGGTAAGGAAACACATAACACATCCAAAAAAGTGTACAAGATCAGCATGAGCAAGCTCGCTCTTTCACATAATAGGATAAAAAGAATAATGGCATACAGATTGTCTTACCTTCTCCTCTGAGGCAATTGTGAGTTTGTCACTGGATATAAGACTGCACACCTGCTCTACGCCAAGATTGAGGTATTCTTCACTAAGTACAACATCGGAAAAGTGCTGTTCTGTTTGGAGGAGAAGAAATACGCTAACATAGAGTGCGACACGTATCCACGTGTGTAACAAGCATTAAAGCAGAAGGGGAAAACAGAGGAAAAGGATTCAACATGCATGCTATTTTACCCTATCTAGAAGCAATACACTGACTTAAAACCTCTTCTATAGGTTAAAGCTTGGTCTCACAAATAGCTTTTATATTTAAAGATTCTTTAACTGAAATATTAAAACGCATTATACTAAAAGTGTTGTAGCAACTTTCAGATGCTTGCTTCATCTCAGTACTTGTCCTTGAGAATTACCTAAGTCTCATTTTGTTAAATTGGTACACAAAAATACAGAAAAAAGACTCCAGAGTCTGTATACTCTGTATGTTGTTGACAAGCATGTTTTAAACTTGTAGTTTGACATGAACAGGGGTTGATTCTTTAGAACCAACCAGCAATGTCAAACAACAAGCCCTACTACATCTCTCAGAGCTTCTCCAAGGTCATAAAAATACTGCATATTGCAATCTCTACAACATACAGAAGGTATGTAATTTTTCCTAATTTTTTTTTAAACCTCAGCTTAAATAAAACTGAAAAAATTTAATGTTTCCAAGTTGGCATTCAGTTATTCAGCTGCCCCCTCCCTTCCTTAAAATTTCTTTTTATGGCATTCTTTTGCTTAAAAAGTAGTTCCATCCAGTTAAATTATTTTTCCCCTTCTTCTGCTATTCTTAACAGAAGTTAGAAGGGACAACTGTTACTAAGAACTTAAGAATTCTCTCAAAATTAGAATAAATTAAAAAGAGGCCAGCAAACATACTCAAACCGAAGAATATTTTATGGCCTTTTCTATCACTCTACTAATACTACTATAACTAAGACTCCATACTTAAGAAACTTGTCTAAGCTGTTAAAAAAAAAATAAAGAATGCTGAATGCCTAAGCTCAAGAAGTCTAATTTTTCAGTTCAACTTTGCAGGGTACAACAGCTTTTTCAGATGCAATCATCATCAGTACAAGTCCCTCTAATTCTGCAGCACTCTCTTATGATGGACAGGTAGTATTTTCTGCAGTACTTCAGGCAATGGGAAAGAAAGGATGAGAAGAAATGCTATTGATTTTTATAACATCTCCATTACTTTTCCACTCCTTACAATCTTTTTGTATCTGTTTGCTTTTCAGACAAGTATGCAGTTTCTCATGCTAAGTATCTGAGGAGTTTTATTGTTTGCAAATAGAAATTTAGAAAGGTGATTTGTATAGATTAGTTTTGCAATAAACTCCAAATTTCAGGTGACACAAGCCAGTATGCATGAGTGTACTGAGAAACTGAGTTCAGAAGCAAGCAGAAAGGGGAAGCAACACACATCCAAATCTCAAACAAATCTCAGGTTCTGAAGCATTGTTCATCTGTCCTTGAGAAATATGATGCAACAGTGGCTCACATCCAACAGGATATATTTCATAAATTAGAAATACCTCGTTGATTTTATGGACTCATATAAAAGCCTGGCTTTTTAAAAGTTGACTTAGATTTATGTCATGCACTAAGTAGGAAGAGATCCAGCCTCTAAACCAGGAGAGGTAAAAGTTGAGAATTTTCAAAGCAATACAATGAATGTGAGGCTATCTCCTGTTTTCATGCTAGAAAGAGAACTATAGAAGAGAATCCAAAAAAATAAACAGCACTTGAACAAAAACTGTTTTACTGGATGTCAGCCTCTTAAAGCATAAAACAAGGCAAATTGTCAAGAGAAGGAGAGTGAAAAAAGGAGAAACTAAACCAAACTACTCAGTCAACAGCTACAGATCCTCAGGTGAATGATTTACAGACAAATAGAGGAGATTTCTACGTAAATTTTAGTCATCAAAAAAGAGGTTAGGTGAAATAACTTGTCTCATAAGAATCAGATCGCTTGTTGTCTAGGAGACCATGGTAACTGATTGATAGATAACATTTGGGCAGAAGCCAATTGCAATTACAACTACATGGATTATTTAAAGTAATTAAAAACTGAAAAAGAACAAGGAAAGTAAAATCAATCCAATCCACCAATGGCAATTTATGTAATGCTGGTTCAAGTGTTGAAAACAGAAGGCTTCATTATATATAAAAATTATGCTTATGAAATTCAAACTTTTTGCATCCTCTTAGCAAGAAGGACATCAGCATCTTCAAAATAACATGATTCAGTACTAAAATTTCAAGAAATCACACTTAGAGCCTTTTTTCCCAATACCGATGAAAAATAGTACTGGAGGTGTGTGGACTTTTTTGCTTTCTGGGTTAGGATTTGTATTATCTCATATTACTGCTGAAAGCTTTGATAATCTGGAGATACCAACATCAAACATATGATGAAATGATTAAATATTTCATGCATCTGTCCCCTGTAAAATCTCAAATTATCTTGTTTTTTATTTATTGCATTGGGGAACATACTTCTTTCTTTATGAACATCTCTTAGAGAAGCAAAAAGAGAACTACCCAGATGGAAGTTTCCATGAGAGAATAAAATAATTTTTTTTTTTCCAAATCAGAATTTTCCACACAGTATGCAACTTTGACAAATTTGTACTGGAATCCTGCCCCATTTCTTGCCTCTTTACCCAGAAATTGAAGCCAGCTGGCTCCAGAGTCTGGCAGCCTGGAAACAAGCTGGCTTAGGAGCTGCAGAGGCTTAGGTTCTAAATTCCCACTTCCTAAGCATGTAGAGTCCTACTTCTTTATTATCAAGACTAAACTCTGTCTTTAAAAAAAAAAAAAAAATCCATTTTAGGACATTTCTAAAATATCTGTTCCAATTGCATATGAAAAACAGATTTTCACATTTTTGCTACTGAGTCAGTTTCTATCTGAATAGCTAAAAAGCTGTCCTTGTCTGCCCTGTGCCAGTAGGATGGGACAAACTAAGAGGGAGTCTTTAACAACACAAAAGGGGCTAGTAACAAAATGTCTGGAAGTACAATAAACAATGCCAGCGTGGAGAGCATCGAAAGAAAATGGGAGCTGTAAATGTATCACTTTTTGGTATCTGTTGTTATGAGTCTGGAGCTATGTATTATACATGCACATGCAGCAAAAAGCACTTGACACCTCCTCTATCCAAAAGGCATGCAGTCTGGCCATATAGATATTGACATTAACTTTATATTTTTCAATTACATAGGAAGGAAAACTACATCTGAAACCTGCACAGGACATTTTATGCTTTAAACCTTTATGGATTAATTCACAAGCACTTTTTCACTCATTTATATACCTACAGTCAGAACAGATCTTCCCAAAGCCACATTAATGTGTATGGGAAAAAAACTGCCACAGCTTACCAGTGCTAGAGTCTGCACCTGGAAAAAGGGAAAATCTGCTCATATTCCCTAGATCTTTTTGTGACAGTAATTGAACATACATTCATGTGTGAAACAAAATATCACAACCAAATATATCAAGTTTCACGTCTTTTGTCGGTTTAGTCCAATGATTTGTATTCTACAAAACAAATGATCATATTTTTAAAAAACTAAATGGAGTACTTGCACCTTTCAAGGTGATAATGCTACAAAACCAGCTGCAGCATCCCAGCACTTTCTGTTTCCAGTTCTTTCTGAATTGATAACCTATTGTTTCAGAGCAATGCACAGCAGGGGAGCTCCAAAAGATCTAAGCCTTACGGTCACTTAAAAAAAAAAAGACAGTTTCTCAAGCAGATGAAACAAAAATATTAGAAAGAATTAGGGTTTTTGAAATCACTGCTTCAATTCACAACGTCACATTGTGATTTTTTTTTGGCTTGGGACAAAAGGCCTTTGCTAACGGCCTATTTTAAGGCACTATTTTAAGTTCAAACAGGAGCCCCAGCTTTGTTGCAGAGGGATAGGTGCAAGCTCTGCCAGCTGGAGAAACAGAAGAAGCTAAAACTGCAGAATCACATTTTTTCAAAAAAAATCTGATTTATTTGTCAATTTTATGCTTAAATAACTGTTTTTTAGAACACCATGAAATTCACAACAGCCAAGGCAACTGCAGCATAGCAACAGATGTTGCTACTCAGAATAGAATCGTAGGAACGATTCTGACAATGACATCCTTTCCATGACAGGCATACGGATGTACATAAGAACAGTCTACAGAAGACATGCATGCTTCCCAGTTCCAGGGCTCAAGTTTTAGACTAAGAGCTCCAGAACCAAGCATGCTGTTATCCCACAGTCAAATACAATGCAGCAATCCCTGTATCACAACACATGCTAGGAGTCCCTAACAAAAGAATCTTCAATATCTCAGCACAATGCTAAAAGCCAAAAAGGACTGTGCCAAGCCTTAAAGGACTGTGCAAGTGTAGCAAGACCCAGAGCAGGATTGCTTTCTGGAACATCATGAGAACAGGTGGCATCTCCAAGCTCAATTGCAACAGAAGCTCATTCCAAGTAACCTGTATCAATTGTCCACTATTTTCAGATCTCTCCATAGGCATCACAGGTGCATATAAACAACTCTCCTAGAAACCCTGCTCTCTGCTACAAAGGACCAACCTACCATAGGACTATGAAGCTCCAATTTTAATGGAAGTTGCGTTTTCATTCCCATTGGAAGGAAGTTGTAGAGTTTCACTTTTCTAATAACTTCTGATCCATTGGCATACATTTGTTTTTATATTATCATTGTCTATTAGCAGAATTATCTCCCTGCCTCTCTTTTCTATATCTAAAATTGCAAGTGTAACAAAATAAAGACTGGGAGAAGTTAAAAATAAAAATACTTTTCATTTTCTCTAGCAGGGAAATATTTTCACTGCTTTTTTCAATCTAATAATCCTTTTCTGTACTCATTCTAATTTCTGGAGCCTTAATCTGAAAATGTGTGCTCTGGGAGCTAAGCTGCCTGTGATACAAAGGTAACTCTGAAATGGCACAGCCATGTATTTTTGGCTCAGACTTTTAAGAAATTTTTTTTCAGTTGTAAGAAAGCTGTGACAAAGTACAAAGAGCCATTTGAGATAAGAAGGGGGGGAAAAAAGAAGCTATGATGGCTGAGATACAGGCAGTAAGTAGCCTGAGAATTCAAGAAGAAAAACATTGACCTGGAAAGGTATAGAACTGTATGAAAGAAAATCAGGGAGTCAGCAGACAGAAATTCAGCAAGACTGATCATCAGCCAGTTCCAAGGAGAAATGAAGGCCAACGCTTCCTCTCTGCATTCTTTCATGAGGAGTACTGAGCATTCTGGTGCTCAGCCTAGCATCTTGTATGTCCCAACTAGGACCAACAAATACCTTCCCTCCTCTTTTCAATTGCCTATATTCTGCTTGCAGAGACTCTCTGAGCACAGCAAAGGATGCCTGAACAAAATGACCCAGGGAAGGAGAGTTAACAGGTGGACACAATTCCTGCGCTCTCAAAACACATTTAACCAATACTGCACTCAAGGTCTCGCCAGGGTCTTAGAATTTATGTTTCTAGAAACTAATCTATATAAATATTATCTTCAACTACTAACCTGAACCAAGATTGCTTAGAAGTAACTGAAGTAGTTTAGAAGTTTAGTTTAGAAGTAACTAAGGCCCACTCAGGACAGAAGTTTGAAAAAATAATTTAAAACTCAAAATTAAGCAACACCTGTATCAAAATGTGTTCCCTAAAACATTAAATATCTGAACATTAACTCTACTTAATAAATGTATGTCTTGCTTCCTATTGTATGAAAGGTCAAAATTATAATAGATTTTTGGATTTGAAATTGTATTACTCAAAGACAAAAGGATTTAATGAAAACTTTTTGCATAGATTTCTAAATAGAAATATCACAAAGTCATTCAGTCATGTGCACATCACAACTTCTTGAGTAAGGCATGCATTACAAAAGCTAGTACTTTCAAAAACAATCTGAGCAGCTCTTGAATTTTTTTAATTGATACATCAATCATTCTTGATAGAAATACTATAATCTCCCATGAGTTAAAAAAAAAATCTCTGCCAGAAAACAAAATTTCTAGGAATGAAGACAGCTGAAAGCATTCATCAAAGTCCATGCCTTTCTGAGTGCTAAATTTACTCAAGGCAATAAAAACCCTATTATTTGGACCTGAGTTGAAGCACTTAGTGCTCTATTTCAAGAAAATCTTCAATTTTAACTCTGTAATAATTGTTAAGGATGCTAATTGGTCACTGTACATTTTAGGAAAGTTATGAAAAGCAATGCAGTCATACGTATTTTTTTTCTACAACCTTATCAGGACATTTAATTTTTAATTCTCTTTTTTGTATTGCTCTTGTTCTAAGCCTGAGAGTGCTAGGGATTAAGGAAGGCAGAGCAGAGAGTGGACCTGACTGTGCACCCTGATTATACACAGCATATTTATCTCAAGAGTAAGAACAGAGTGTGCGTTGCTTAAAAATCCACCCCACAGATAAAGCAAATACACAGTAGGAGTTGAGCTGGCAGCTTGTCATACAGGCCACCAGTACTCCAAGAATATGATGACAATAAGGGAAGCTTTTGGGGGGAATTTTACAGAAATTGAAGGTGGTTTGGTTACGGAGGAAAGAGAAGGTTAGTACCAAGCATGAAAATAGTAGAGCTAGAGAGACAGATGAAATACAAGATTCAAGTGAATGAGACTATAGGTACCCTTTATAGTAAGAAATTTAAAGTCTTGGGCTAGATGAGCAGGATTTTCAGAAGAAAAATTGATAACATAATACCCAACATTACACTTCTTCCCTAGTGCAGTGCAGGGGCTACCCCTCCTCCCAATGCCTTTTTCTTATTTCTTCCTCCAAGTAATTCCTACATACTTTGACTTGTGGTAGGTGTTAGAATTTTAATTCTTCTTTCCTGATTTCCTCCCCTAAGTGACGGTGCAAAATTTTAAACAGGAGGCTAGCTTCTTTCTGGATTAGAAATGGCTTGGACCCTGCAGAGTCAGAACAGTCTGTGAAGATGCTGCTCCATTCAGCTTAAATATAACTATGGTCCAGCCAGCACATTTTATTTCTCTTGAAGACATTCATATCAAATGTAGTTTTCATCAGGAGATAACATGTTTGCAATATCCCTGGATAAAACTCGGGTTCCTCTGGGTGGGGTTGAGTGGCACGGAACCCACCCACACAGGCAGATACCAAGCTGTGTGCTCTACTAATGATAACTTGCCTGCATATGTGTTGGCCTTGCTCAAAAGATCTGAACATGCATGCATGTCAGCAAAAGCACGAATCCCCAGGCAGTTGATAGGATGAAGCTGGGATTCCAAAAATTCACAGCAAGTCCTTTTCACATCCTGCAGTTGCAAGAGACCAGCTGCTGGGAGCAGTACCTGAAAGGAGAAGCAACAGCTGGTTAATGTCCCAATGCAATTCTGAGCTTATACAAGAGTAATGTCAATATTAAGAAAACAAAATAAACCATTAAAAAACCAAGACTAAAACAGAGAGGAAGATTTCAGCATTATGCAACTGAAGAAGTTAAAACCCAACATGAGCATGATTTTACCTCCCTACAGATATCATTTAAAATAACAAGCAACATCTCTACCATTGTGTTCACTGGGGAAGTAATTCCACAAACTATAACTCTCACACTTTATTTAAACTCTTCCCAATATTCATTCACAAGTTCATTTCTTACATTTCCCAGCATTTCATAATTACATCTCATTTCCAAGCCTTCAGCGTTAGATATTCTTTACAAGAAAGTTTTCTAGACCATGATGGAATGTGTAAATCTTCTTCGCATGCAAGCACTGGACACTGCACCATTTTTTTGTTAGCATCAAAAATAAGTATCTTTATGCAAATGATTCCAGTAAGGACAGAATTCAGCTTCCACAGAAGTCTGTGACCTCCTTGGAAGAATGATAATTCAGGCATGTCTGGCAATCAATATAACAGGAAAAATGAGGGATCATACATTTAACAAGAGTTTGATTTGAATATCAACTGTTAATGAAAGAGAAATGAAGAAAAGACACAAATGTGATTGCACTGAGACACACAGACTATTGCTAAGAAAAATACTTAAAAATTAGTTTAAATCTTAGATAGTTCTTGAAAATATTAGATAAGTCTAACAAAGTAAGTGGAGAAGATCTGTATGTAATAAGCATAGAAGTCAGTGTCACAGAATTCAAAACAAATTTAGTAAGCTTAAAGGTTATTAATTACAAGGTTGAATCAGTGAACTCGTTTTATTTTAGCAAATGTATATGTAAATGTTAAGATAATATTACCAATACAATTTATATTAGCAGAACTACAGTATGATTAGTTATAACATTGAGTAGATAAATTCATTTGATAGTTAACTCTATGATAAGATATAACTATTAACTTACATAGCAAAAATCAATGCTAGAAATCTACTCCAAGTATTTATTTACACAACTTGTCCCAGTGAAGCAAACATTTCACACCTGCTCAAAAATTCAGTAACTAATTCAAGGACAGTCCTAGATAATTTTAGGCATGGTATCAGTACAGTTGAGCAATTAATTCTGAGAACTACCTTGACAGCATAAATCCAGTAGAAAAATACATAAAATCATCATCAAATCAGAATACAAAATGGAAAGGTGAAATTTGAGAATGGCATGGAGAAAATAATTTAATATTTGTATGCACAGTCACACTGGCATACTTAAATGAACAGTACAGGAATGTTACAAGAACCAGATCGCTCTTCATTATGGGAAATTTACATGAGTTCTTAGATCACTGTAACTGAGCTTGCAAAGTTAGAGATTTCAATACATTTTAGTTATCAGAAAACAAAACATTCAAGTCTAAATGTATTTTATATTCTGCTGCCAAAAAAGAAAAGAGAGGCAAAGTGCATCAAATTTATCTCGTTGAATTACACATTGGGCTTTGGTTACTAGGCAACAAAAGCTGTGATAACATCTAGCTATTTTCATTTGTACCTATAGAACTGTTGGTCTGGAAGCCATAACAACCTGCGTTCAAAAATACAGTCCCATCATAGTCAGATTCATTCTGCTGAAGCCAGGGACAGAACTAAAGGGGGAAGAAATACCAAAACAACCCAAACTCCTCACAAAAAAAGAAAAAAAAAGGGAAAAAAAAGACTACATTAAAATTGCAGTACAGATTAAGTTTAACTGCTGCAGACTCAAAACTGGTCAGTGTTAGCACAGATTTATTTCCAAAAATAGCCAGTAGAGGGTATCATAACTTTCCTTTAAAGATCAAAAATACTGTAATGCGCATTCTGATTTGTACTGCAAGAAATGCAGAGGTGAAAAAAAAAATCTCCAATTGCTTGTTCTATGAAAATGTATTCTCATCATGGCTATTATTTTTTTTTAAGTCCATTTAAATCTTTAAATTAAAGAACACTGAACAGATTATTATTAGAGACGGCAAATAAGAAATTACATGTTCTCTTTCTTTGTGTCAAAATTGTGGTGATGAATCTCAGAATGACTGTTAGATTTCCTAGACCAAATGATTTAACCCTTATGAGCCTATGAAGCCTCTTCCCTGATCATTTCCTTTTGGTTCTCCTTCCTGCAGTGACATGCCTATTCCCAAAGCTCTGTGCACCCACCACGCCAAATACATTTTTCCAACCCCACTGAGACACAAAGGACTGTGACCAAGTGCAAGTATTTGTTTTAAAATCTACCTGCAAGGTCACCTGCATAGTCAGGACAGATCCACTTAAGGCCCGGAACTTGGCTCCGTGTTTTCACTGGAGTAGAATCAAGCCCTTCTCAATAACTCAGCTAGATCATCAACCTGTATCTGAAGCTGCTGCCCTCTCTTGTGGCCCTTCAGGTACCTGCCAGGAGTATGGCTGAGGGTACTAATGATGCCTGCAGGTTTTCTCCCTCTTTTTTTCCTGACAGCATTATGACTCTGTTCATTTTTGTGCAGCTGGACACGTTCACCTCACAGGACCGAAACATGTGTTGAGCTCAGAGGTGAGGAGCAGCTGGTACAGGCAGGCACCTCTCCAGGTGCTCACAGGCCCATCAGCTCACAAGGAACACATTTACAACAGTCCCAAGGAGATACAGCCTGCCTGACTGATGAACAAACCTCTACAAGGAAAGAAGGCTCAGAGGAGATGGGCAAGGGTGATGAACTTGGGGAAGAAATACAAGGATGAGCATCTAGTGGCATAAAGAAAATCAAACTTATCTCCACATAAGGGGGACTGGAGGGTGACTTTTGCTTTAGATATATGGCTGTATAGTAAGTCATCAGGTTATGCAAACAGCCTCTTCTAAAATAATTTGCATACAAGGTCTTCCCCAGCTAGCCAGGCCAGCAGGGGGAGAAGTACATATGTGACATGGCTCAGTCCCACAAAAAGTGTAAAACTGAAAAACCAACAGAAGGAGCTCTCAAGCGAGCAATAGGCTTGAGAGGACTTTAGCCCACATACTCCTTCCTGGTGAACTACAGATGCCCACCATCCTGACAGTGGGCATATGAAGATCAGTAATGGGAATCACTTTTTCACAGTGATCCAAATGTGTATTTCAACTGCTATATCATCCTTGTGTTGTCATTTCAGCATATTGGAGTATGTCTCTACTAAATCACAACATAACACTACATAGTACCAAGTATCTTCAAAACAGTAAATTTCATGGCAAACATTTTAAACCCCCCTGATGGACTATCCAGAAGAAGCTGGTCAGAGCAGCTGCCCTGGAGTGTTGCTGTCCTATAGCCTAGCAACATACCCCTTGCATGTCACTCACAGAAGTTTCAAGTCCTGTAACAGGCCAGCGTGATTTGAAATACCCTCTAGCTGTCTTGTTACTTGTTAGTTTGATATTGTTCCTCCCCTGAGGGGTCTTTATTGGTTTACTATCATGTACCTTCTTTCGTGATTGGTTCATTCTGTTATCTCTACCTGATGATGTAACACTTTAAAATTCTCTGCGAGAGAACAACCGGGGTCTCTCTGTTTTAGCCTCCCTTCAAGCTAACTGGCCCCTGCCCTCTCGAGGGCAGGAGAAAATAAACTTGGAATGCAGCTGACAGAGTTTCCACTCTTTTCTCCGTACCTTCCGCTGCTGGGTCCAGCATACCTACATGCTGTTGAGGAGGCGTTGGGCTGCACTGGCAAACTGAGGCACGCAAACCTCAGTTACCATCAATTCAGTCGCTGGTTCACGCGGGCATCGGACCCCGATAACCTGCGAGCCAGGCTGGGAACAGCCTGGCCTGCAGATTTTAACACTGGAGTGCCTCCATACCACACAAGGGTGTTCATCCTGCCTGAGGGCTGCTAGATGACCTGGCAGGCACAGCACCTGTGTGATTGGTACCACTTCTTGAACACACAAGGTTGTAGTAACTGTCCTGCTAGTTGAGAATGGGGGATCAAGTCCAGTGGAAGGAGCCACCAAGATGATCAGAAGGTTGGAGCATGTGAGAAGCTAAGAAGCAAGGAGAAGCTAAGAAAACTGAGTTTGTTCAGCCATAAAAGAAGAAAAGGGAGATTTTATTACAGTCCACAGCTACCTAATGTGAGGGTAGAGAAGAGTGAGACAGACAGTTCTTGAAAATGAATAGCAGTAGGACAAGGAAAAGTAGGAACAGAGGGAAATGTGACCAGAAAAAAAAGGAGTTAGGTTGCTTTTTTGTTTTTGTGTTGTGTTTTGTTGGGGATTTTTGAAATCATGAGGCTGATTAAGCCCCAGAACAGGTTGCCCCAACCAGCTGCAGAATCTCCATTCCTGGAAGATATCAAAAATTCAGTGAACAAGCCTCTCAACCTGCTTTTAAAAAGCTCAGTGAAAAGTAAAATTTAAATTGATTAAAGCTTTCTGCCTGTTAATTTAAATGAATTTTATCCAGTAATTTTATATCCATCCAAGCTGTCCTCTTTGCACTCCTTTTTGTACCATCAGGTTCTCCTAGACAGACCATATTGTGATACCTGACATATGAAGATGCTTAAGACAATATTTTCATCTCTACTACTTCTAAATTTCTTGTAACCTTCTTAAAATTTCTGCCCGGAATATTTGCTCAAATTCAAATTGATACCCACCAAAACCACATTAAGATCAGTATAATGTCAATAGGAAAGCAGTGAAAGATCATATTGCAGGTTTTGAAAACAAGATCCCACAACATAAACAAACCCAAAAATTTCTCAGAATGCTGAAGCACTTTTCAAGCAAATAAGCCAATAAAAATCAGAGCAGTGTATGCCAAGAGAATTGAATAATATGCTGTCTAAAATAGAAAAATTCCATTCTTTACTGCACAGAAAGAAAACAAATCTGTAACATTAGGAAAGACACTAATCCAGGAAAGCAGATGCATGAGAATCCAAACACACTACAACATAGAAGCATACAGAACAGCAAGTTACATCCTTGCTAATCACAGATATTTCATATTTTCAGATATGACATTAAAATGAAATTAATTTCAGAGAACAGCAGTTATGTTAATGCCTGTAAGAAAAAAATCTTGAGGAAATAGATTAAGGTTTAACATTTATTTCTAAGTTTGAAATAACTACTTCAGCAAAATAAGCTCCTTTATTTGCTGTTTACATTATCATAGCATAGGGAAGAAGAGAATTAACATAGTGGTTAAAGATAATCCAAATCATCTTATTTTTTTACTCTCATCTACATGCGCATCTGTGCTGTAATTAAAACTGTGGTTTGTAACTGAAGTTTAGTCTAAATTCTAGTGAAATCATTCAGCATGGCATTGAAATTATGCTATTTGGGAGTATGCATACAAAAACACTAAAATAGACACAAATATTTTAAGGCATCTGTGGGATAAAATGTGGAAGTTTCAATTTTGGAAACGTCAACCCTGCTTGAATTTCTGTACGAACAACATGTGCATGTTAAGCACTGTGTTCCAGTGTTAAAATACAAAAATAAGAGGCTGCACTGGAGTAGAAGATGTGCATGAGCTGCAAGTTTAGAACATGATGTCATGCATATTATGAAGGATACCTTCTGGATATCTTAACATCCTCAAGGCTATTGCACAATGAAGATGCGGATGTATTAATTTTTCCTTTAGCTTAATAAGCCCCATACAAGTAAAACTCAGATGCAGGTGGCAATTTCATAGTGTCACAGGAAGGAATCAGCCTGCTAATCACAAACCAGTCCTATTCCTTCACATTCCCTCTGTACTAGATACAAATTGGTAGAGCACCACTTCAGTAGAAAATAATTAAATAATCATGAAAATGCAGTATTTTAAATTATTGACATGATCTACAAAATACTAAGCAGCTCCCAACTTGGAAATCAGTGCGACAGATTAAAATGGAGTATAAGGAAAAAGTAACTGTTTTACATATCTGCTTTTTAACTTGCATCATCATCTGTACTTAAGAGTTCACTTCAGTTAGTGACATGCAATTGATAGGAAGCAACCAATAAGCTCAAAAAGTAGCTTTTGAAGAGATACCACCTTAGAAGATTAGTCTGAATGAACTTCTAATTATTAATTAAAACATTAGGTACAGAGGTGGCTTTTCTGGTTTTTTCTTGGGGTTTTTTTGAAGGGGATAGGTGTAGAAGTTTTGGGAGGGATTTGGGATGTAGTTAGTGGTTGCTGAAGTGCAGAAACAAGATTCATGAAGCAAATGAAATAACAGAAGAGTCACTTATTCAAGTATTATACTATAATGAGTGGTGTCCATCTGGTCTACAAGGGAGAACCATGCAGTCTTGCTTGGCTTTAGGGTTCTCCTACATCTTCCCTACCAGAACAGTGCCTTAACCACCATTTTGGCATAAGCTTTCAAACAAGAGAGACAGATTGATTTCCTAGTCTGCTGGTTATTTTTGTTAACAGTTAGAAGCTTAGCCTTTCATATCCTTTTCTTCTCTTAAAAGATACTGGCAACAAAAATGAAACATTCTCTCACTTGGAGCAAAACATCTTGAACCTAAAATAATTTTAGTCAGAATTTTAGATTTTTCTCCCAGTGCAAAAAATTGTAGACATTTTGATTTGATAGGAACAAGGTTCTTGATTTGGAGTTTGGCCACTGAATTTAAGTATGTGTACAGTAAGTAATCTAAAATGAAAGCTCAGAATCCTTCATCACACTTTAATTAATTCAGTGGTTCGAAGATTACACAGCTGCATGAAAACACCTTCATATTTTCTTAGGGACAGCATAATTTAAACAAGACTAACTCGAGTCTGAACAAAGCCACTTCTGATATTGTGTCGTTCAGGAATCAGACAATTTGTTCTTTAATTATGGCAGCTGAAGTGCTACCCAGTCAAATAATATACATAGCTACCCTGCAAAAGGATTAGAAGAAGCTGAAAAGATTAAGTAGGCAGGATAACATAACTTGCACTACATGGTCTGCTCTCCTCCTGTAAAGGCTGACCCACATAAAGAATCGCTGCATCAGCTGATGCTCTGAGCTTCCAGGGAGCTCCAGCCACAGGACTGAACTGCAGCATCTCACACCTCCAGCACCAGGCCACCCTCAGCCTCAGACTCCACTGACACACAGTGACTTAGGGTACACCAAGGATTACTAGGATAGGAACATTTTTAAAAGACTGCCGAAAACGGAAGATGCAAAGGGCTGACAAAAGACTGAAAATGTTCATTCACCATTTCCTAAAGTATACAAAAAACCTTTGAAGAGGCAGGGAGAGGGAGTGGGGAGGGAAAGAATTGTTGGTTTGATGGGGTTTTTTGTACATTACAGACTGACTTCTAACAAACAAGGTATGTTCTCCTAGCATAACTGAGCATTTTCTGGCAATTTAAAAGAGAGGGCTTGAAATGCCACTTGCAAAATCCTAAACCTGGGCAGGAAACAAACAGCAGCATACCTGGGATAGCAGATTGTGAACCTCTGCTTGCTCTATTATTTCATTCTCTGGTACAGAAGATGCATCTATACTACCAAATCTTAAAGTAATACAAAACCAAGAACTAAGGACAACAGAAATAGAATGAAGTAGAAATGATTTCTGTGCATGGTGCTTATCTTCAATACAAAAATTATGTCAAGATTAAAATCTAATATGCAGTAAATGGTCCTTCAGTGGACTCAAAACACATTTGATTATTTCAAGCTTTTACCATTATAATTATGTTTTTGTAGTTTATTAAGATAATCTTTTACTTATTATTCAGTTTCCTACAACAGACCATAAATATATTCTAGAAATGTCACAGAGGATTTCCTCAAAAAAAAAAAAAAAAAGCATTAGGCTTAGTGACAGATTTCATAAATACTTTAATCTAGATGTTGTGCTTAAAAAAATCAGGTGTGTAGAGTCAAAATTCCCAAAGAAAATAGCACCTACAGCTTCCCATTTGATTTTTCTTGCAGATGAAGGTTTAGTACATACATTTCATGATTTAAAGCACAACCAATATCAAGAAAAGAGAAGCATTTTCAAGGAAGTCTTTATGCAGCTTCCAAAATTTCATCTTATGTGTCACAGTGTACTCTGAACCTACTTGCAAGTAAGAGAGGTCAACTGTGGAGTCTCTTAAAGGGATTTAATTTATTCATAATAAGCACCTGGAATTTTACAGGGAGGTGGACAAGCATTCATTTGAGCAAATGAATGCTGCACTTTAAGTTGGCAAGCGCTACTTTTCAGGTTTTGCCACAGGCAGCTTTATGGTCATACAGAGAAAGAGAGACATGGATGCCTATGCTAAAGGTCACAGCTGAGACAAAAGTAGCTGCTTTCATCCAACTTGGCATAGAAGCATCTCTAGCACAGCCTAGCAGTGTGATGATTTTAAAGGCTCAGGAAAGTTGTACAAACTTTCGGTCCCAGAGGGCACTTTACACACCTTAATCATTAATGTTTAGCTAAAGGGCAACCACATCCTAGCAAGGCAGGATGAAGGCATCAGGTTTTAGAATGAGAAAACTTGTGATGTCAGTCCTGATTACTTCTGATCTACCCAATGGTCATGATATCTGACACCCTTTTTTTTCTTTTTTTTTAAAAATCATAGAATGGCCTGGGTTGAAAGGGACCTTTAAGATCACCCAGTTCCAACCCCCCCTGCCACAGGCAGGGACACTTTCTATTAGACCCTGTTGCTCAGAGCCCCATCCAACTTGGCCTTGAACACTTCCAGGGATAGGGCAGCCACAAGTTCTCTGGACAAATAGTCTATTCAAGTCTGTAAACTCTTTTAGGCCACACCATACTTAAGAGCTTGTTGCTGTAATACCTCTCAATGTAATCCCAATCCCAGCTGGCCCATAAAACAAAGAGTTAAAAGTATTTTCCAAGGTAGTCTAGAACTTTACCATTTTTCAGAAAAGTGTTCAAATAATAGGTAAAATCCAGGCCTTTTAAAAAGAAAAAACAACACATCTCCCTAGTCAAGTACATGAGAAAAAAAAAAAAGAAATCTCAGTTTCCTTCTGCAGAAGGAAAGGGCAAAAAATTTGCCTGTGTTAGAACAGCTTTTGTCTAGCTCTGCTACAAACAGCTAGGGATCTCCTCCACAGTCTGAGTCACACTGGAAGCAATTTTGGCGTCTGGTTCAAGACAGAATCTGTTTTGTCCTCCATCCTTCCCCAGTATGTGGCTAAACCCAGTATTTACTGAAACGAAGCTTCAGAGCAGTGCTCTACTTCCACCAGCACCATCCCTTCCCCTGTCTTCCCCTCTTCTGAGGAAAAGGGGAAAAGGAAACCTAGGATGGAGAAGAGTAGAACAGATGAACTCAACCCAAATCTGGGCCTCATATGGTCTCACCTAATTAGGGAGGTAAACCTTAAGAGGTGCAAATTGAAACTTTGAAACACAGTCTACCCAATGGTAACACAGGTATCATTTCCAAGATTACCAGGTAATCATTTCCAAACCAACCAGCACAGCTAGAAAGCAGCACTGCTCACCTTGGGCATCCTAGGCAGCTGCACTCATGCATTTGCAGCAATGTGTTCTATTCATTTAGGCACCCACCCTAAACAATAACAACTACATGGATGCACATATATGTTTTTGTGCACTTCTCTTTAGGTATTCTAAAGAAAAGCTTATTATCTTTCAGCATAAGTTAGTAACTCACCCTTTTACCCTTTACAAGTGTATGTGGAGTCTTTGAAACAAATAGACACTGGAAGAAAAATAAGAGTCCCGTTTTAGTCTACGCTCAGTCAGCCTAGAAAAGGCCTGAATTCCCTTCCTCTCTCAAATGATAGCTTTTCCATGACTTTAATGGCTTTAAGCCTTTCCCCAAAGCATGCTATTCCTGTCATATTTTAGACCATCCAACAGTGTTACAGGTGGTAACACAGATTTATACAATGACATACAGATACTGCTGTGCCATTTTTTATGCTCCTTTTTAAAGACACTATTTTACAATAGCAGAAGATTTTCTAAGGTGACTACAGTATGTTATTCTATACTAGGAAAAGCTGTTAATGTAAAACATAGCAATACGTAGGAGTAATTCAATTTTTTTCTCTTCATGCATTACTTTACACTTTCCAACATTAATTCTGGTCTGTGATCATGCTAGCCTGACATCTAGCTTAGCTAGAAAGCAGTGAGATTTTCTATTTTCGTCTGATCTTGAAAAAAATCCTTAAACCAGTTCATCACCTACATCTTTTGCTACCTACTTTTCAAAACTAAAGGAAATAGGTCCTTTGGAAGCCTGTGACACATTACAATCACTTTGATACAGTGAAACCCAACTATTTATTCCTATTTGTTCCTTTCCTCCCTAGGGACTTTTGATCTATTTATTGCTCATCATGTGACAATTTAGGAGGGACTATAACCAACTTGACTTTCAAAAGCCTTTGATATGGTTATTTCTGGACCACTCAAAGAATTACAGGAGGATTTTAGTAGCTATGCACAACTCATAAATAGAATTCTGAAACATATGGGAAGTTTGAACTTTCCTTATCTCACCTGCCATTAACCAAAACCAAATCCTTGATAGTCTCTATAATGCTCAGGATCACTAATGACTTTGTGGTGATTTACTAAAACATGAGCTGAAATTCCAAGGAACAGCCTGCTAGAGAACGTAACGTTTTCATACAATCTCAGCCACCTCACTTTAAAAGTTTTTTTTC
Source organism: Dicrurus megarhynchus (assembly GCA_013399195.1). Classification (NCBI taxonomy): domain Eukaryota; kingdom Metazoa; phylum Chordata; class Aves; order Passeriformes; family Dicruridae; genus Dicrurus; species Dicrurus megarhynchus. The sequence goes on from VXAD01010521.1 coordinate 975,917, forward strand.
TGTGGGTATGCAAGGATTATTTTTACAAATATGTCCATAAAATCCTATTTGCTCTAGAGATTGGATGTTTTTATTCATTTGCTTTTGCACTTCATCTTTCAACCCTTTCTCGAAGCCTATCCTTGATCTGTAAGAGGATGCACCTTGCACAGTCCCTTGGCGTAACTGGGACTTTCTACCTTAATTAGTTTTTGGCACCTTTCTTGTGCATGGCTCTGACAGCCCACATGCTCTCCCAAATCACTCATTAAAGAAACAATATGCAGGAAATGAACAGATGTTATATTTAGAGCTGCAGTGCTGAGTAAAAGTGTTTTATTCTTTTTATCATTTAAATTAAACATGCCTGTTTAAATCCCTCGGTGACTTCCCATTCACCTCCCACAGTAATCAGAATCACATGCTTCTGAAGTGCAGGATTACAGATCAGTATCTTTTCTGTAACACACTCCTGCCTCAACCCCACTTCTCTCTCACCCCATCACCTCCTCCAAGAGTTTCTGATTCATTCCTTGGCTCTTGCTTAGACCATGCTGACATAGCCAAGCTCCAAGCCTCTTCACCGCCTTTGCCCACAAGTCTCTCTTCCAAATAAGCAGAAACAAGTGGTTTCATAAACCTCAGCCCACATTCCCCCTCCCACAAAAAAAACAAACCAAAACCAAAACACGAAAACCAGAACACCCAAACATTTTCTGAAGGTACAAAGATTTTGAGACAGGGAAAATCTGTGATTCAGTCCACAAGACAACAGTCTCTCTCTGGAAGAAGTATGACTCTCTGCCTCCTACACACACGGGCACTTGATAGTCCAAGACAGTCTTTTACAGCCTTGGGACAATTTTAATTCACTCCTCATACCTTTTGACCCACATTTTAGATTAATTTTCTTTCTGGTGCTCATTCTCAGTTCTGTTTCTCCCTTATGTATTTCCTTTTGGCACCTCCAAGCCAGTGTACAACAGCTCAAATGTCCATTCAGGTGTCTTTTCATTCATACAAGGCTCATACCCTTCTGACTACTCAATTTTCTTTATGAACAAAGCTCTGGGATCCCCATTCAGCCAGCCAGCCAAAAAAAAAAAATTAAAAGCATAATCTCAAGGTCAGAGACAAATAGCAGTAAGATATCTGCAGAAGGAAAAGAAAAAAAGGCAGGAACATAAAAATGTGAATACCTCTGGGGACTGTATTTGCCATATCTGTGCAACATCTGCTTCTCCTGCCACCATTTTTGCCTCTGCCTTAACCACAGCTACAGCTGTACAGACACAGCAGTTGCTTTCTCTGCAAGGTCCTTTTGCTACTTACCTCATGAACTTCACTGTCCTCTATAACCCAGGGGAGCACATAGGAAAGAATTTTATCCCTGAATGAAGTAGTATGAATTGTATTTATTGAGTTTGGCTTAACAATACAAAAGATATTGAATAGACATGTCCAAGAGACTCTTTAGGAGGACAGCCTAGCCCAAGAGAGAATTGAGACACCAGGAGAGCGTTTCTGCCTGCATGGATCTGTGGGGCTGGCAGTGTGTACGTGTACTGTTCACATGTGACTGTGCATGTACCTGCTGCAAAGACATGCTCAGCCTCACTACCAGGCTGGAGCTTGGAGATATGGAGCTGCAGCCACCTAGTTGTTATCAGGATACCAGTTTCAGCAACCCTTAACGCTTTCCTCACGCTGAGCACACAGTGTGATTTCCTCCTGTCACATACCACCAAGCAAGGAGATCAGAAACAGAAATCCTTTAAGAGACCATCAACCATCTATCAAATAAGTGTGAGGCTTTGGAATACATCTTCAGCCACATCAAAACCCCAGTCTCTCTGTTGAAAACAAACACAGAAAGGGGAGTGACAATATAACAACCATAGCTGTTCTGCAGTGCAGATAATAATATTGAGCTCCAAAAAACCAGGCAGTTCTACTTCACACATATATAATAGCTAAAATCACAAAAGATATGCTGTGAAAAAAAAAGAGAAAAATACATTTTAAATGCATTTAAAAATTGTCAGATAACAAAATATTAAATTTCCCTGCAAAGCTATCTGCTTAGTATTTTGGTCAGCAGCTCTTATGTGAAGCTTACTCATTTTAAGTGCAAATTAACGAAGCTTATATTTGTAATAAAATAAGCCTGTAAAAAGATCGCGCTCCTCTTTTCCCTTCCCTCCTACACTCATTCTCCTGACAGGCAGGCACATTTAAGCAAAAGAAGAATGCCTACTAAGATTATTTCACTGGAAAAATGAGATCATTTACTGTTGCCTGACATGTCTTACAATGCATATAAATTCAAGAAGTGTGCCACTGTCTCTCCTCCAGCTATGCCACATATTAGTTGTGCCCTCATATTATTAAAATCCTCAAAGCTGTTGTCATAAATACAAAAATAGGTCAAAAGGAGGTAACCAGATGGTTCCTTGAAGCCTTAAGTATAAAATACATACAATTGCAAAACACAGTGGCAGTCTTTCAGCACACAGTCAAAGAACACACTATAAGGCTGTTTAGTCCAACATTAAGTTCTTGCCCAGTAAGACCTAAACATGTTTCTGTGAATAGAGTTCATAATGAAACTCATGTCAGCTTGGATTTCAGTACCCCTCTGCAGTGTCAGCAAGCCCCTAATATTATTAGAACTGTGCTGTCATAAATGTGAAAGTTTGGATTACTATATAAAGAGTGGTTTCAACATCCGAATTTAAAAACATGAGTTAATCCTATTTTAATCATGAAGTCATTAGGATGTGCCAGTTTTACAAAACATTTTAACCTGAATGACTCCGAATACAACTTCAGAATTCACCAAAGCTTTCATAATTTAGCATCTATGCCACAGCAGCCACAATGGAGATGAGCAGAAAGGCCAAAGGCTTGTTTATTTTTAAGGCTCTATAAGATGACCCAATAAAGAACTTCATCTCCTCCTAATGCTTTAATAATATCTGTGTCAGGGAAATAAGATCACCAACCACCAACAGTTTTTGACAATCTAATAGTTCGACTACATAAAACATTTTTTGGAAAAGAAAATGCTTTCAAGAACTTGTGCAGTTGCCTGAAACCTATTAAAACAGAAAAAAGTGAGATTATGGACAGAACATTTTACGTTTTCATGAAGGTGAAGCAAAAGTGATGGTAAAATGAAATATGATTATGGAAATATGGTGGTTTCAAGATTAATCTGAGTCTAGAAAAAGCCAGGATATGGAAGATAAGGGAACCAAAAGCCATGACATATATTTTGATCATCTCAGAAACAAGCAGGATTGTAACCTGTCACCTCAGGGCTCAATAACTAGCACCTTACTTATGATATATTGAAGGCAGGAAGACAAATCTGTTCAAAATGTGAAGCTTATAGAGATTATTAGGGAACCAGAATTCAGTATCAGCTCAGAAAAATAAAACTATATGAACATCTTAAAAGATAGCTGTACAGTTTTAATGAAGATTTGGCCAACTAGTCTGCCTAAAAGAACATGTGCTGCACTGGGATACTTTGCTGAGAGTTTCTGGCAAGTTAAGTTTAAGTCACAGGAAACAGAAATTCACAGATTTCACCTCTAAAGATGCTATCAAAAAACTTGACATTAAAGTCAAAGCTATTTTCAATTTTTTAAAAATTCAACTGCAGCTATTGACAGGGAAATCAGTGCAATATTGCTCCACTTTTTTAGGGACAGTAAAAGAAACAACTTACACTCATTTATTTAAAAAAAATTATCTTTGGAAAGAAAAAAAAACCCCATAACAAAATAAGTATCACTGTTATCTTCAACAGGATTGGTATTCTCTGACCTAACTGCATTGCTCTTTAGAAGCATGAAGACTTTAGCCATAAACCAGCTCAGAGGAATATTCACATGGTCCAATACTCTGTGTCTAGCACCTAACATATAAGCAGTCATGTACTGCAGGAAAGACTTTAGAAGCTAAACCAAGATGAAGTGACTGTCTATGCACTGTGGAGACCCAAGAAGAAATCTGTACAAAGAACCAGTGGGGAGGATGGGACAGGATAGGGACAGCCATAATGACAACCCACTGGCTTAAAACATACCTCGAAATTGTATTCAATTAATAAATAACATAGTGATGATTTTTAAAAGCTTTCATCAGGAAACTGTGGTTAGTAAATAGAGACAAATGCAAGTAAATAAAAGGCCTTTATCAACAACTAGTCAGCAAACTTCAGAGATGCCAACATTAACCTGTGGTACAGCAGTAATAGTTTTATTAAGTTACTTGCATCTGCTAGAATGCTGTGACTGCTTCTAGCTATCATGACCCGTGCTGTCATCACCAAACTGCACTGTCTAGAACATCATCATATATTTGAAAACCATTCAGCAATTGCTGCTAATTCAGAATAAACACTTCTTTAGGAGCCCTGCATTTCAGTAGAGTGCACGACTGGGGAGGTACTGGACCTATATTAAGTATCTGCCGGTCTCTTGGTGACATGCAGGGTGTTAATCATGACCAATAAGGATGTAATTGCCTAGATGCAGCCTACCTAGCACTCACTCATCTCAAGATATACTTTTATTTAAGCTGTTTCACTTTCCCTGATTACTAAAAGGTTTTTAAAGAAGAGGTGGCTAGAGGCACATCTGTCAGTGTATCCAGATCAGACTTACTCCCTTCCTGCCCCTTTTAGGTTTCTAAGTGGGGCATTTTTTTCCACACATCTCTTTCTTAGGTTCTCTGAAGGAGAACAGCCAATTCCTGTAGACGCAATTTCAGCACTACCTTCTCTCAAACCAGTTTCACATATAAAATATGTATTTTATATTTGAAACAGAACCTACTGCATTATAAGATTCAGTGAAAGCTTCACAGGATTCAGTTCAGTTGAATAAATATTTCTTTTATCTCTTCCACCCACTTACACAGCAGCAGGCACACTTCCAGGACACAGAATGCATATCTCTATTCAAGTACTGAATTCAACTCCCTCCTCTTACAATGCCCAATCACACATTTGTAAAGAACCTTTGTAAAGTCAGTCTTGGATTCTAAAAAGGAAAAATCTACCCCAATTAACACAGAAAACTTCCTATATTCATAAAGAAAATACACTCCTTTGGATATAACCCTTTGAATGGAGAGGGACATTTTGTGATCCAATAAGGGAAAAGAGAAGTTCTGTAGTGTTCAAAAAAATACTTTATTGGCAGGCCTCACAAACTCTTGAAAAACACTCCAAGTTATAAATCTAAAACGAAACTAGTTCCAAAACACATGCTTTATGCTCGTCACACACCACAGTGTTGCTAACTCATATAAAGACACTTAGTTTAGTCACCTCTTCATATACACAAAACACTTGTTTTCAAGGATAAAGCTTGACAAGCATCACAATATTCCTAGGAGTATTTTGACTCTCAGCTCAGATACAGAGGTAGTATGGGTCTGAAGATTACTGGAGTGTAAGCTCTATTAATTTGATCACATAAGTGCTCAAATACTGTGGCAAATATTAAGTAAAGAGATCAGTCTTATAAACTGGCTTGTATTAAGTCATTCTGTATTTTCTTCAAGCTAAAAGCACACACAACTAGCTGCTGTTGTTCAGTTGATATGCAATATTAAGTTGTTAAAATGGATGTTCCATCATGATCCTGAACTCCCTTTTTAATTAAAGTCCTGTGAACTGGTGTACCTGACCCCTAGTGGAAAGGGTACTGAAAGAGGGAATCTGAGACCATCATGAGACACAGGTGTGAGGAAAAAAACAACTCCATCACCAAATCTGACATTCTGGTAATACAAGTTTCAGAACAAACTGGTAGCCCCTAAACAGGTTATTTCATGTCCCACCCACATAAAACTGCACAGGGTTCATCATAAGCACACCAATTCTAAGTGCAATACAACAATTTATTCTGAGTATTTTTATCTGAGTTTATTCTAGTGCTTAGCAGAAGAGCAAATAAGGAATGTTTCATGCTGCACAGAATTCTATTTTTGCCTTTAAATTAGTATCCGGTGAAGATTAGGCATGATAAATGCAGAACCTATGTTTACATGGACTTCATCTCATTGATCATACATAGTTTTATTACATTTTATTGAAATTAGTATCTACTTCTTGCTGGTTTGTTGGGGGTTTTTGTCTTCCTCAACATACACAAGTCTGGACTGTTCATTATTTTGCATTCTATTTTGTGTAATGCTCTCTTCAATAGATATTCTACATTTTTATTTCAGTTTAAAACGATGTGTACACATCTTTCTTCTCTCCTGCCCTCCCACCCCTAAATCAGATATAATTTTAAAGATTTTCAGTAGGCCATTTTTTTCTGTTATTGGTGAATTTTAAAATATAATCGAACATTTCTCCAAAACAAAAATGCTTAATTTCTTTACATTTTTTATTAAAGCCAATTTTAACATGTGGTTGTACTCTGGAAACAGACTTGCAAATTGGGATCTCTTCCTAACAGATAATTCCTGGTGTGAGCTTGAAGTCTTGCCCACTAAACTTCCTGAAAGACACTCAACTATTATTAAATCAGATAATGACTTCCACTGGTTGCAGTTTTGGTTCATTAGAAGTATTATGCTAATAAGCATAAATACTTAAAGCAACAAATGCCTCAAAATGGCTTTTACCGAAAAGAAATTGTGGCATCTCTTCATTCTCCCACTGTATGATGACTACTTCCATGCTGTCATTCTTACTCTCCTTACCAGCATAAACATACAGTGACTACTAGAATCAGTGCTGTGTTATGGGAAGATTAACGACAAAGAATCAAACACTGTATTTTTTATTCACAAGATAACAGTTTCACTCTTGTCTGCAGTAACAAGGCCTTAATGGACCAATTTTGGCCATTGCATGTTAAATATGTAGATATAGGTAAAATGAAAAGAGTATAGAAAAGCAATAAGAATGGTAAAAGATTTAGAAATTACTGTCTCCAAAGTCCATGATGTTTAGACTAAAGAAAAAAAAAAAAAAGTAAGTACATAAATAAGAACAGTCATTCAATACATAAGATTGTTACAGCAAAATCAGCAACAAGTTGCTTTACAAGATGACAGCAGGAAGTACCATTAATTAGTCTAACACAGATCAGGAACATTTAAGTCAGATACTACCTACCTTTTGAACTAGAAAAACTATTAAAGCAACTGGAATAAACCACCTAAGGATTATTATAAAGTTTACACTGTTAGATTAAATATGTTCTGCCAAGTCTAGATACATTCAGTCACCATTCCACTTTACGGAGTGCAGTAGCAATTATCTTTTATGCTGTTCCCTGTAACATCACATTCCTTCTTCGTGCTCCTTTAACATACCCTCAGTCCAACTTATGGCATGACACAATGCTTGTGGGTCATGCCACAACTATAATTCAGAACCTGACCATCTTAAAAAGCACACATCTGTTTTCTTAAGCTGCGGGACTTCTCTGGGTTTTGGTGTGAAGCATCTGCTCATTTTCAACCTAGAGGATTTTTCAGGATCCAAAAATCTGCAAAGTTGATCAACCAGTAGACCCTAGAAGTGATGAGGTGCGGCATGAATAGTCAAAGCCTGTACTACCAAACATGGTACTGTAGAATGTCTACCTTAGTAAATAGCTGGGACAACATGAGGATCTTTTTTGAGGATTTCTTGGGGAAACCAGCTGCTTTTTTGGACCTTGTTTTGACAGCACCTTAAATCAAATGTGCTGTCAACTCTTATGCCCACAGCCCATGGCACTATACAAATAGAAGTAACTCTGTTGTACTTTTTATGGCAATCTGAGCGAACAGGAAGAGTTACAAAAAAAACCCGCATACATATTACTGTTCATAATATGCTTATTACTATGCAAGCGTTGTTCTTGAATAATTTCAGAAAATGAGCACAAAAAATGATACGTCTTTGAAAACAACCCTATTCAGGATTCTGGAACTCATGTTTGTTGTACCTAACAAAATTCTTTAAAGGAAAAAATATGCTAGGATGGAGTTATACAATTGTAAAAATACAATTTTTTGTGATATTCTCTTCTACTATCTCTCATGCACTCATCTTGTTCAAAAGCAAGATAGCAGTAGCAGCAAAGTGAAGCTACATATAATGCTTTCCCCAGGCTGCAGGGAAACATCTCTCAACATAGGTGCATGTTCCTACACTTCAATACACTAACCCCTAGTACTGGGTGAAAACAACTGACAGGGCCATGATCCAAGTTAAGAATAACTCAAAAAAACCCCAAAAACCCATGCGGGGTGGAAGTGGAGATACCGAGTGTTATGCTGTTGGATGTTTTTTTAAGCTCAGTGATCTGCTTTATAGAACAGTCCAGCAAATAGTTGCGTCAGCACAATTAAAGGAACAGAGAACTGTAGCAGGGAATCAGAAAGGAACCCAATCAACTAATGTGTGTTTATTCAAATCACATTCCACTCAGCCTGTATCAGGCTGACCTCTAAAGCCCATAACGAATCCACAGCCTGCCAACAACTGCAGGAATTTCTCCTCCAATGTATTTGTGCTCAGGAGAGGCCCGAGGTGTACAGCTGACTAAAAAGGGGCTGCAACGCATACGCATAGCGTGGGAGAGTTACTCACGCATGAGCTTCTTATAGTAACCAACTCTCCCACATTGTGCACTGCATGTAGTTAATACCTATATGGATATCAAAAAGATTTGATATGCAAGAAAGTTGATTTGCCTTCTGAAAACATTAACTTGGATGTTCCCCTTCTTAAAATATGAAGAATGAGATACTGCATTAAGTCTGACATTTAATTTCATTCCTAACAAAAGGGAAAAAAAAAAAAGAAAAGGGAAGAGCAAAGAGTTAAGAATGCAGAAAAATGGGACTTAATATGTAAATACAGCAGAAACACTGGTATGGCATTATGCAAAGTGAGTGCCACTAGAGATGAATTATAAAATAACTTGTTCTAAATGAAGGACAAGCACTAAAAGAATGTACACATTCATATACCAGCTGTCGTATTGTTGCAGGCTGGGGGGAACCTATTGAACCAAGAACTGAAGAAAAGAACAAATGTTCTTTTGTATTTAACTAATGTAGTGATAACAGCCAGTGCTGAGGGCCTCCCGTGTTGATAGTTTACTGGCTAAATGAATGTGGTTTTCTCCTCAATCACTGACTTACACCTGATTTTTCTGCCTTCACACCTGTGCAAAAACATACATAAGTGAGAACAGGACAGTGGGAAGAAAAAAATGGACAGCTCTCACTGAGAAGCTACAAAGGCACAGTCAGGAAGCACTCTCCTGTCCACCTCTAGAGCAAGTAAGATTCTAAGGAAAGAAGCTCAGCCTTAACCTGCCCCTTGAGAAAGACCCGTGAGCTGGGCTACGATTATATATTCCTTTATAATTAGTTTTCATAAATATACAATGCAGCTATTTTAATACCAAGAACTACTTAGCAATTCTACATTACTTAAACATGAAGCTTGCACATCCTCCTCAAACACTGTATCACGTATTAGAAATTAATTCAATACCTATTCTTACTATGTATAACCTGAAGAGATGGAATGATACACTTGAAATTCCATAAAGGGTATCAGAATAAGAATCATAACCAGCTACCTAGAACCTGACACTCAGTTCAGCACACTAGTCCAAACGTAAAATAATGTAAGACAAAATTACATGGCATCTTAGGTTTTCATGGTTCTGTATTCCTACAAGATAAATTCCTAACCACTACCAAAATTTCAGAATTCCTTCTAGGTCATATAGACAAGAAACTGAGAGCTAGAATTAATCTCAAGAGCATACAACATGCTTATGGAGAGAACACATTTTTAACTAAGGCCTGACAGTCTGCAGTAGGTTTCTAGGTTTCCAGGAAGTCACACTAACAATTTTTGCATCTTGGCTTTCAAAGTTAAGGAAAAGAAGTTGCATCAGCATATTTATTTTTATCCATAGTGTTTATTTCTGCTGTAATGCAAATAAACGTTACATATCTAGTAATAATACTGCAAAATAATGAAAGTGACAAAGTAAGAAAAAGTTTACATTCAATACCAGTCATATTACAAGTACATTCACCATCAACACTAAATTGCAACTATATTGGAAAAAATCAAAACCCAACTTAGAAGCCAAACTTTCTTCTCAGTACTCACGTAACCACAAACTTGTAGTATCACTCACCAAGCCATATTATTTATACTAACGTCCCCAACATCATCAGATATCTATCTTCAGACAGATAACCTGGAGCCATGAAAATTAAAGCCCTATCAGACTCACGAGCATTGAACCCGTGGATTTCTGGCCTTCAACAACTCCTGTATGAGGAAGAAACGTAACACTTTTCCTCCCCATTAACATGGAAGAGTCAGCATTGCCAAGGATGGGTGATAATGCCTCCTCCTAGGCAGCACCTATAGCCAAAATACAGCAGGGCTGCCTGTTAAGTCCACTCTGATGTTATGGATCAAATGTACAAGATTAGGGCCATTAAGCTCTGTCAGCAAGACAGAACATTCTACTTTAAGGATGAAAAGCCAGCATGATTGAGCAGCAAGAGGTCAGTTAGGGAATCTCTGACAGCTCTGGATTTGCTCAAGGTCTTCCACAGCGACACACAGATTTGGGCAACCACCAGATCAGTAAAATACAACAGAATTTCAGACATTTTTTTCACTATGTACATTCATCATCAGACCAGAACAATTCCTTAAAAAGGAGGATTCTTAAGAAACAAGTCCTTAAGAAAGACAATAAATTAATCCATAGAATTAAATGACTTATGATATGACCTAAGATATGGAAGGCTTAGTAATAGGACATTTTGTTTCAAGATGGCAGTATTTCTCATTTTGAGAAATATTCAATCAAGCATGGCTAAAACTAGCAGTGTCCCATTGGATTCAGCAGCCAATGAAAAGCTATTAATTTCAGCCTAATGTCCAGTAAAAGCAATTAATTTGACAATAGAAAATTGCAACAGAAGTTTTCAATGCCAAATACAGCAACATGGTTTTGCACCCTGCTAAAGCAGCAAAATAACTGCTAATAACCAGTTATTTGGCATTGGGCAAGAGTAGAAAGAAGAGCATAGGAGTACGAAGAAAAACATGAGAATTAAATGTATCACCTTTTATGCGACTAGTTTTGCACTTATCAAACCTCTACAACAAATCTCAAAAGATAATGGAAGGAAAATCTACTCTGCCCATCTTAAGTTCATCTGCATTTAGAAAATATTAAATGCAGGAGGCTATGTTCTCTAAGCTTGAGTTTGTTTTATTCTAATTGAAGCTTCATCTTAAGGTACAGCCAGTTGGAAAAACTCACTAGCTCTGTGTGGGATGGACAAAACCTTCATGATAGATATTGGTTGATTTAATTTAAAAAAAAAAAAGCAGTAGCTAAAAATTCCTGCACAGTTGGTCACTGGCAAGTTAGAGAGATTGAGCAGGAGAAAGTACTTTATTGTGCAGCCTAAAAGAAAAAAAAATAAACAGGACAGCTTAATTGCACAACATGGTCTCACATTTAGGAATAAGTCTATGTTGTTCATGTAAATTGCACTCAAGTATTAGAGAAGGGGTGGTACAGAGGTGGCTGACAGCATTAATTTAAAGTAGACTAGACCATCTATTTTATAGCATTACATAAGGTTTGGTTACAAAGCCCATTAAAGTCAACTAACTCTTCATTTACGTGAATTGTCTTTGAATTTGATCCAGAATTTAAACAGCATGACTACTTGCTTTGTAAGCACAAGGTCTGAAAAAATTCCAGTTTGTAGATGAGATTTCCCATGTTGAAGTTGAACCACACTGATAAAATAAATGACTCTGCACATTGCATCTCATTTGTTGCAGAAAATATTCTTACTCTTACCTGCACATTTTCTTCTGTAACTTGAATTTCCGCAGTGTAAATATAATCAATAAGCATCCTTAGAGTCCAGCCATCAACTTCCTTTATTCGAACTTTTTTTGCTCGGCTTTCACTCATCTCACCTACAAATACAGTTTATTAGTCAAGTAAATAAGATAGAAATAAAGCACAAATGTAGAAGTTTAATAGCAGCAGAAATTTTGTGTATGAACAGTTGTGATAGTAGAAAAATTTCAATAATAATAATTTAATTTCTTTCTTTCCTTCCTTCTTCCAGTGAGAAAGGAAGATTTTGTTGTTACCATCATGCAAATGCTACCTGGGTTAATACTTTTAGTGCAGGTGACCTATTTTTTCCAGTGTACAGTATCAAGAAAATATTGTTATCAGACCTAAATAAGACACTTCAAATGCACACAAAAACATTTTGCTGGGAAAGCAAGCTATTAAAATACTCTAGTTTTATTAACTTCTTAATTGAAGGAGCATACCAAACATGGTCTGGAGTAAATTTATTTAAATAAGAAAAGTTATATCCCCGCAGAAGAATTAACATACATATTTCTTTGGTTGCCTACTTATTATTCCCTTAGCGATTTCACCTCTTTTACAGATCCAATTTAACAGCAATAACTCAAGCTAAGATAAAATGGTAAGCAAGGGAAAAGTTGTTGGATCTCAATATTGTGGAGGCTGACATGTTGGCCATATGCCACAACCAATCTTCATAGAAAGGCCTGCAAAGTAACTTCCACCTTTCAAAATATGATGTTTCTCAAAGTGCAGTATCTTCTTTATGGCTGAAATAACTATCCAAATATATATTCTGAAGTAATGGCTATAACCTTCTTCATGATTTCCAGATCGGGTCATCCCAGACCTTTAAACCCTCTTGCACTGACTTTCACTGAGAAACAAAACAATGAACTACAAAAGTTGTGCTGGAAGATCTATAAAATTTGACTTTGGAAGAGTATACCCCAATCTCTGAATACATTAGTTTCTTATTCTTCTATGTTGGATATTATTTCTTTCCCTTAGGCGTAGGCATCTAGAGATAAGGGTATTGGTGATATAATAAATTTATTGTATACAACAAGAAAAGCAGACAGGATGGAGAAGTGAACAAGAACATGCTAACCATTGCTGATATTTTCTTATGAAGTCATACACATTTTCATTGTTTGTTACCCTCTGGTCTCTAGGGTTAGTGTCAAACAATGCATTTTATCCAGTGCTTTCAGCAAAGGGATCATCACTGAGGAAATCTGTTACCATTATTCATGCCTTTTTTTGAGCTGAAGGGTAAAGCATGGCATTGCAAATCAACCCTTTAAGTGACAGGAAGTTCAAAAGACCATCTACCCACATAAAAACCAGCAAAATGCAGCCCCCACAGAACTTTCTCCTTTCACCAGCACTTCTGAGACATTCCCCTACACCTTTGAAGGATGACTGCAGTACGTTCCCTGCAGGGCTCTGTATTCTAAGTTTCTGCTTCTAGTTTGACACAGATTAAACCTATTGATCTTCAGAGCATGTAAGCTGCATCTTATTTATTATGCAAGCTGCTGTGGAGGTGGTCCTCTGGGAAAATTGTGTGTGTGGGAAAGCAGATTTTGATATTCTGCAAGCACATTAGGTTTGTTTTCAGATTTTGTGTCAAGGCTTTTAGAGTCATGGATAGGCACCTTCTCTGCTTAAAAACCAAGCCCAGAATATAAAAATAAAAAACTCTAAACAAGAAAAAAAAACCCAAAACAAAAAGCCCTACACCCAAACAACAACAACCCACCCACCAAAAATAACACCAAAAATACTTGCTTCCAACTTTCATGTGAAACAAACCTGCAATCGTACACCATTCTAGATCAATTCATATCTGTTTGATAGATCATATAGAGGAAACCATAGGTGCACTCAGTAGGCAGTCTCAGTCTAGAATTCAAGCTGCTGAAGAACTCAGTTTATGACTGGGAAGCAGCACCACCATGTCTCCACAGAGTTCTTAATGACAGGCAGGCATATTGTGAGCAGAAAGAAAGCACTGAGCTGATCCAACCTGCCAAGCAGCAGCAAAGCACCAGTTGAGTTGAAGATACTAAAGGGGCTACCTAAAAAGCTTATGTGGTTCCTAACAAAGTAATGAAAAGAAGGCTTTTTTCTTCTTTTTTTTTACCCAAGGATTTTACAAATGGACAATGGAAGCAAAGAGAGCAGGTAAATCCCTAAGGATAAGTGCCATTGCAGAAAAGAAAATTAAACTCAGGTCACCCTTGTCTGAAGTCAGACCCTGTAGCCTCCCTTCTCTGATGTTTTATAATCAATTCCTCTAAATGTTTAAGCAGATTTAAATCATATTTTTAAATAATTCCGCTGTAGAAGAAGAAATATTCCTAGTAACATAGATTAACAACAGGGACTTTCTTTGCCCCTCTCCCCATTGGAAAATTGTTACTAACTTACAATATTTTGTAACTTTAAAAGACAGTAACTTTTTCTTTCCCGATATTTATTAGGGCCACCATTACAAGTAAAAACGGGGAAAAGGAAAAAAAAAAAAACAGGCAGAGAGTTTATGCCATTTAATGTTAACACAGTTAATGCCATTTCCCAGCCTGCACTGCAGTAATACTTAATGACTCAGAGAATGATAGAATCAACCTGCAAACACACGTTTAAATATAAGCTTCTAATTTCTAGTAAGAAGTAACCCTAAAGCATAAGAGTGCAATTTTTTTACTGTCTTTTCAGCCCATGTTTTATTCTGGATGGAAGAAGACACTTTTCCATTTGGTTGTGGCAGGTTAAGGGATCAAATTTTCTTATTTGAACTTGCAGATTAGTGGATGAGAATAAAAATCCACCTATGAAGTGCGAATTCCAGGCTTCACGGAGAGAACAGTTACAACGAACTTCAGGATTTTTTGCATAGGGAATGGCTGAAATGCACCAATACCACAGCTAGGCCATGCTGTAAGCAACCTGTAAGCCTAGCATAAAATCTGTTGATAAGGCCTAAAGCCACAGCTGAATTCTATTTAAGCTCCCACCAATTTGGTTCACTAACTACACAAACCTTGCCAGAAATACATTACTTAAACACTTCACACCCATTACTCAAGTTCCCACCTCCTGCACCACTGGGGTTAAAGAACACCTACATTTAAGAACACATAACAAGTTAAAAATTTTAAAAAGGACTGAAGCAAGGGAAAAGAAGATTTCAATAATTCTATCTGGAGAGCAGCTACAGACACTGCTGCACTGGCATTCTGAATGGGTAATAAACTTCTCCACAGAAAGGGCAGCCAGGGCAAGCAGAAATGTGTTAATCACAGAAAGCATAATAAAAAGCTATACTCTGAGTAAAGAGTATACTCAGTGTGATAGTCAACAACAGTTAATCTTTAATACAGAACTAACATAAGAGGCTTGCATTTCTCTGCTACTAAGGTGATAAAAAGGAACTGTAGAAGCAGCTTTTTTCATTCTAATTTCATAGACAGCAGTAAAAATTAAGAAAGAATTTATCAGTCACCCAGAATGTTTGTCTCAACCACAAATGCAAATTTAAAGAACTACTTGAGAAAGATATACTTAATTTTACAAGCAACTTCAAAGCATTGTTGTATAAGTAACTTGACTTCTAGTCTTGATTATGTCAAAATATAAAATCAAGAACTATCAGTTGCTTCCCCAGAACACAACAGTATTTCAAAATTCATCCATCTTGTTGCATACAATTAAAATTATTAAAACACCAATCTGTTAGCATATGGGCAGGCCAAGAGTCACATTTCTACCACCATCTGAGCTGGTGGTCAGAAGCAATGCATTATAGAGGAGTCTTTTAATTTCAGACAGTTGACAGTAACTACAAAGCTGGCATGAGATTTGAGGAGGAATAGACAAAACCTCAGAAGTTAATTTTAACATGCATTTAGTAGCATTCTTACTTTGACACTGAATTTCATATTATTTCAATGTGATTTGTAACCATGATGGAATTAAACCCACAGCACATGAATTTCAGCTGGAGGCTCCTATGAATCTATCTTAGCATTGCAAGCCCTCAGCATTCTGCTCTAGCAGTAAAGCAGTAACTTGGCCAGCATGGAGTGAGCAGAAGTAGAATTAAGCCTGTACAGAAAAGTAGTGGCAATGATGCAGAGTACATATGTCATGGAGAATTACCCTAAAAATACTGAAACATGTACTCCAGCTATAGGCTGCCAAAGCCACAGAAATCTTTCATATCTACTAACAGCCTGGAGCATTCATGGTCTGAAGAACGTAGCAGCAAGTAGTTGTTGAAGGACAAAATTTACTCCAAAATTCACATGAAAGTTATTTTAACCTTCTTTTGGACAAGTGAGAGTACTAGAGGCTTAAAGGGTATAACAACTTATATATTCCTAGCTTACTTAACATCTAATTTGTATTTTAATTAAGGAGACTTTTTAAAGCATTCATCATGCTAACAAAGACTAAGTTGACAGTATGTCCTTAGACTGCAAAAAAAAAAAAAAATCAAAAAAACATTAGGAATCCCAAATGTTCCCATTGGCTTATCTAAAAATCAAATTAGATCCTAAAAAGCAAAAGTCATGAAATTTTATGCTTTATACAGTTAGACTGGATTACAACATAGTAAGTATTGAAGCATTTGGTACCTGTAAACATGGCATGGAAGTAGGGGCTGCAGGCGGCTAACACAACTCTATGCGCTGCAATTTCCATGTCTTCAGCTACTATCGTCACATCACACAGCAAGTTTTGACTATTTAGAAATATCAGAGAAGGCAATTTCACGTAAGTGAACTACAACAGAAAAGTATATCATATCACACACGATTTCTTTTCCCATGCCATCAAAAGAGGCAGGCAGGCAATGTTGATGAAGCATTGTTTTTAAATGTGTTACACAACCACATGGCTATTACTCAATCAGATTACGGATGGTGCTTGGGTACACAAAGCTATCTCAAAATTAAACAACTGAATTGTGATTCATTGCACAGAAGTTTTCCGCATTGAATAACCATAATTTGTATCAACCCAATATACAAAATTCTCCCTGGAAGTCTGGGTCCCTTTGAACAGCTATGATAGAAAAAACAGAATTTAATATACACAAGCACTAAAAAAAATTACATAAGAAACAAGGCTTTACAGACAACAAAGAATCCAAACTTCAGCTGAGACGCCTGTGTCACATTACACTGGAAACTCATGCCTACTTAATTGTTCAAATCCGCCACTCAATCTTCTCTATATTTACTGTTTTCCAAGCATTTTTCATATTCAGCCCATGCACACAATAGCAATTATTTTTTTCAGTCTGAGCAGTTTAGAATTTATTATGGTTAACTTCCTATCTTGCCTGACTTTGTATCTTCATTACATTCATTTGCATTCTTGTCCTTTGTGACTGTAATACATATTTCCTCCCTGTTCAGTTGCAATAAAGTAACATCTCATTTATAACCATTCCTAATACAGGTGTTCCTAATGCAGTTTACAGCTATTGGCTATACCTCTTCCACTTAAATAAAGTGTGTACTCTTTATAATCCAATTTTCTAGACTGAAAGAGGAGAGGGAAAAAAAAAAAGAAAAAGAAAACACACCACAACATCAAAAGGCTGCAATTTCACAGCATCTAAATAGCCATAGTTACAGTTGCCTTTTATTTCCTGCTCATGCTAGCACTGTCCCTGTGGAGGTGGTATGCAATCCACATAGATGCAGAGCCACTGCAACAGAGGGAAGAGGGAAAAGTATGACTTAACAGAATATATTACTTAGGGATAGAGCTAGAGCTATACACCAATCCAGTGATTTCTATTCTCAGTACTTTCAAAAAGATAAATTTTTACTTTGCCTGAATACATATTAGAGTAAAGATTTTTAGATAGTTTGCAACTACCACACTAAGTTGTAGCAAAGACAGGCTGGCAGTTGCATTTTGCTTGGACAGAGCTAGAGCTCCCAGGCAAACTGCTCAGATATTCACCTCAGTCCAAAAGAAAACTCTGATCTCTCAGTTCTGCAATCATCCAATTTTTATGAGCCCAGACTTAAGTAAGGTGGCTTTTGTGGAGGTCACACATCAAAAATGTTGGTGGCCACAGCTAACCTTTGGGGCCATATTGCAATCCTGGCATAACATTATCCTTCTGCTTTCAATTTTAATACCTACAGCAACTATCTAAATTTCGTAAGCTTAGCCTGCAATATGGTTATTATCAAAAAATATGTACAATATAAGGTAATGACCATACCAGATGAAACACACAATTCAGAGGACCTTGAAACAACCATTACATTTATTATAAAAAAATGGAAACAGAAAGCTACACATAGAAGGGCATCAGATACCCAGCTTTATCACACACCTGCACCTATCGTGACAACAGGAACAAAAAGTTTTATACTTAGTTACACAGAAATACCAAAGATAACAATGAAGCCACAAGCAACATAATTACATCAATGCACGACTAGGGTTAACTAATTACATTGCACATATGTAGACATAGTAACATCTCTAGTCTGGAACTGCATTAGGCAAATGAATATGCTCTGCATTACTACAAAGCTGACAAGCTAAAGAAACTGCTGAATAAAAGAGCTTATAAACTTAATCATGTACTCTGCTGCAAGCATCTTGTGGCTTCCACAGCAACTCAGCACCTTCATTTCATGAGGCTGCATCAATTTATTTTAGAAAAGGTTGTGCTCTGAAGTGGTATTGTACAAATTTGCTTGTATAGAGTGACTGACTGAACAGAGCTGTGAGGGATACACCATCATGGGATAGAAAATGAGAAATAGGGGCAAGAAAGTATGCATTTAAGAATAACTGAGCAACTGTTTACCAGCTTGCAGGCTATTCTTCATTGTTTCATACAGAGAAAGTTCATTACCTCCATCTTCAAAAGGTTTAGTAAAGTCTTGTTTGTAAGAATGAGAATGTTAACAAATATAGGTAACATCAAATTCCATTGTGATAAAAGCAAATTACAATAAAGTGAAAAGATAGGCATCAAAGTGTAATTTTGTCATATGTCAAGAACTAATTAGCTATCCTAATGAGCTCTGTACTCAGTGTTGAGGTGATGGCGAGCAATGAAATGACAAAAAATACAAAGGACAAAATTGATCAGATTTGTCAAAATTTGAAGGCACATAA
This sequence comes from Dicrurus megarhynchus, assembly GCA_013399195.1. Classification (NCBI taxonomy): domain Eukaryota; kingdom Metazoa; phylum Chordata; class Aves; order Passeriformes; family Dicruridae; genus Dicrurus; species Dicrurus megarhynchus. Next base: position 994,987 of record VXAD01010521.1, read on the forward strand.
AAACTCATTAACAACCTACTAGAGCCAGGCAACTTGACAGCAGCCCAAAATTTAATATAAACACACAGACTTAAGCATTCAAAACAAAAGGTATTTAGATGCTTAAGCAAATGATTTTTTCACTAGCTATTCACTTCCTGGAGAATATACCTCTGGCAAATACCTGTTTGTGCTACACTAATGAAAAGAACTGAGATCGGCTACATTTCTAAAGTTGTTTCTAGATCAAAAATATCATTTACTTAATTAATATTAGATCTTTTTTTAGAGCAATGAAGTCTGAAACATTTTTAAGATATTTCTGCTTATTATTTCAAACAAATGAATGCAACTAGAAATGCTTATAATTTTATTTAATTACCACTTACCATCTTAAAAGCTATACTCATCTTAAGTAGTAAACATTCTTGCATCACCCACCTTATTAAATGAGAACTAGTTAAGGTTTTATGGCACAGCTCCTGTTCAAACTTTAAGTATTTATACATGCAAGGCAAAATTGCTCAAATTGCTTCTACAGCAATTTGAATTTAGGTAACCATGGAAACCAAAGTATATTCTGAAAATAATCCATGGGCTTCAAAAATGCACTCTGCTGGAAGACGGCGAATCTTTTACTTGCAACACAGCAAAATGCAGGTAAGGTTTCTGACTTCTGAAACTATTGTAAGATTAATTCTGGGAAACTTCCTCCATGAAACTCTTGCTCATCCTTAGGAAGTCATTGCTACTGACTCTAGCCAGGCTCTATTATGCTTCTTGAGACACCGAATCTGCTTACTGGGACACTTGAAAAAGCCAAGGGCATAACTTAGGTGAAACAACAAGTGTCAGTCTATCCAGCACATAAAGATTTACCTATATGGAACAGCGAAGATCAAAGGCAGAGGCATACTTTAAAAGGGTATCAGTTGCTGTGTTTCTTTTTGGTGAAGCCTCTCCAATTTTTAATTTTATACAGGAAATAACAAAGAACTACAGGATTTTCACAGCCTCCAGTACTGTCTCTGCTAGAGAAGTATTTTTATTTATTTAATTTCTCCATTGTTGCTGTTAGTTAATAGCGCTGAATTGCTGTCAGTGATAGCTGGGAGTCCTGATTTCCAGAGCTCAGTTGTGAGCTCTAATTACCAGCTGTCACAGTTTTCAACATCACTTCACCTACTCATATGTAAAATATAAATCAATATGGATGCTAAGAACACCATCAGCACCAGCCTCCCAGTTTTGCTGAAACTGATGGTAGTATCCCTCAAAGTCTTACAAAACTTTATTGAGAAAAGTTACTTTCAACATTTGATTTGGGAATTCATCAATTTCTCCCAGGAGGCAAGCAAATGATAACTAAGAAAATGTACAGTCAGTTGGTTTATACTGTGGCCTGTGTCTCCACACCAGAAAATTTTAACATTCTTCTGGTTCACAGCCTACCACGAAAATCAACAAAAGCCACACAAAAAGCCTAAGGCTCAACCAGAGTCACTGTTCATCTATCCAGGATCAACTATGTACAAGACAGGATCAGTAGCTGTAACTCCTTAAATACAATCTGTAAGTATTTTTCAAGTCTCATAAAACTAGTTTTGACTAACTTATCAGGTGCAAAAATATGCTGCATACATTACAGCTATCATCACATGGCCATCATTCAGCTATCACTTCATTGTATATTTAATCCTTCTCATCAGCTATACTTCTGAAATTGCATGTTCTTAATAAACAGACTATTATTATTAACTTAATAAATGCAAATGAAAGCAAAAATGATCTATGGTCTCCAGGCAGATGTATACGGTGAAGTAATACCTTCTTAATTCATTCATAACTTTAAAAGCTTTCTTCATGTGCCATGGATTTACTGTAATAGGACAGTGAATTTCGGTGTTATCATCTTTCAGATCCAAGGGCTTCTGATGGCAAAGTTTGGTACATCTGGAAAGAAAGAGTTAAAAAAGTTAATACTTCTGTGTAATCTCCAGTGCTGACACTTCTTATTTAGTTCACCTTCATCTTGGGGAGAAGAAGATTTGCACATGAAACTACATCTTTACTCCAAGCAATTTTGGTTTCCCTATTACCAAAGGTGTAGAGGAATAGGTAGAATTCCCGTGGAAGTAGTAAATTGGTGACTAACACTAGTGACATTCACAGAGTCTAACAATAACCTCCACTAAAGAAAACATGAAGATGTTTTCCGGTTTTGTGAATATTATTTTATTTAGTGGAGAAATACTCCAGAATATTTCCAATAAGCTCTGAAGTGAGGGCAGAATTAAAAGTTTGCGGAACTTTTGACCTAGTGCCCACACAGATCAATGGCAGAATGCAGCAACCGTGACCCCAGTCTCTTAATGCCTTTGCTGACTGTAAAGTAAGAGCTCCTCTCTGTACTTCAACCACAACTTGCTGTTTCACACGGCTCCTAGTTCTCCTCTGACAGGAAGACCACACTATGACTACTGTAATTATCCAGGCTTTCCCTAGCAGCAGCACAAGACATGGGTGACTAAGAAAAATTGGGTAGCTTTGTAGATTCACTCAACATTTTGAAAAGCATAATGTACATAACTGACCAGCCTCTTAATTTTTCTTACTCTCAAAATCCCACTCCAAATAGCAAGAGAAGAACTAAGCAGCATGAAAAATCATTAACTCTAGCTACAATTAATTCTTTCTGTAAGACAGACCCAAGTTCTACAGACAGTAACTTCTGTAGAAAAATTATTATATACACTCCTCAGTCACTCAGACTGTCCAAACAGCAAGTGGGCTTTTCATGCCAAACCAAACCAATGAGTTTCCTGTTTACAATCACAATGTTGCTCTTACAAAGCAATCTGTGTTGTTGTGGCACTTAGAAAATGCTTAGCATCTTTATTCTACAGTATTGTAACTGATTCCTGAACCTCTAGTCACTTGGTGGGGCCACAACCCTGGTACACCAAAGATCTGATTTCAAATGAAAATTCAACCTTTCTAGCATTAGGTAAGCACAGTCAAACTGAACATATTCAGTGACTCACATAATTGCAACCTCTCTTCTACTATACCTGAAACTTTTTAACTGGGCATTAAAAGAAAATCCAACAATAATTTAAGATTTTAACCTAGAACTCTATGTTCTGTGACTAAGCCAAGTAGCTGGCTTTAATTTTCACTATCCCAAAACTAGCTACAAAATTTTGGAGCAAAACAATACAAAATTGCGTCAAGCAACAAAGGAATGTAAAAAGTCTCTGTAAAGCATTCACTAACCAAGTAACATCCATCCACAGAACTCTAACTACCAACTTAACACGGTGTACCATGAAACTGATATGAATTAGAAGTTTCATACTCAATTTTGAAAATTATACAATTCCTTACTGAAAAGGGACAAATAACAGGCAGGAATTCTGCATCAATCAAAAAAAACCCCAAACAAGTTACATGCTATTCAGCACATACATATGCTATTTCACAAATGTAAAGAAAGAAAGACATTCTATCTAGCAAACTCCTTTAGACTGGATGTTACTTTTCTACATTATGTGACATATGCTGTAATCAGAATTCCAAAAAATTATAGACAGAAATCAGCAACTGCAGAAAACATTCAAAACACCAAAGGTCTACAAGAAAGAGACCCAGCTTTTAATTATATCACTGACTTACCACATCCAAGACAGAACACCCTCATTGCAACTTTCTACATCCCAAAGCAATCCATCAAATACTGATGTCTATTTATCTGCATACATATACAGGCTATGTACACATCAAATACACCTATGCAAGGAAAAGAAAAGTGATCGCAGTTGTCCGTAAAGAGCTGCCAAGCAACCTGGATTAGATGGAGGAGTTCCCATGAAGCGTAAATTAATTTGCTGAAGTTTCATTAGTTTGTCACAAAGGATGACTTTGTTTTAAGGTAATGAAGCCTACAAAACCATCAGTCATACGCCTTCTGTTTTGGGATGTGCCAGTCCACCTGGACTCTCTCTTACCATTTCACCAGTTGGGTCAGAGCTCTCTGCAACTGGTTTCCTTCGGTTTGTTCTCAAGAACCTCACCCACAGCGTGCCTGAAATCTACCTCGCGAAAGCACAGGATGAAGTTGCACTGAACCGGAGCCTGTGAAAGGACTGAGCCCAGCTGAGGCGCAGCTGGAGATGGTAGCCTGGAGTGCATTGCCTGGGCACTGCCACTAAAAAAGATGCTTAACTAAATAACCAGAAAACCGGGAGTGAGATAAGCACGACTGCTGAGTCAAACGAGGAGTAATTTGGAACCACATATGGAGGAAGCAGAAGGAGTGAGGGGGAGGAGGGAGAAAAAGCCCGCCTGTCCCCACAAGCTGGAAAGCGCACGGGAAGGCGGCGGGGCGGGGGTGCCGGCAGCGCTGCCCGCCCGCGGGAGCCCAGCGCCCGCTCCCCCCGCCGCACGGTGCCCGCGGCCGGCACCGCA
>VXAD01010521.1:999731-1011400 GCA_013399195.1 Dicrurus megarhynchus
CGCCGGAGCCCTCCGCCCTGGCCTCGGGATTTTAGGAAGAGGAGGCTGAGACGCCGCTGCCCTTGCTGAAAGAAGCGTGGCCTTCGAGTGGGATGAGCCAGGGTCTGGGGCCCAAGTGCGTGTCTCCTGCTTCCCAGGAAAGCCGTGGCGACCCCCCGAGCTGCCCTGCACAGCGACACGTCCCGCGGAGCGCCTGTGTCAGGCTGTCCTCAGCACCAGGGATGATGGCTTGTGGCGCTCGCGTGGGGACACACAGGTGCTCTGTCCCAGAGGAAAAAAAAAAATAAATGAAAGCGGTCCCAGGTCTCCTCAGTGAGAAAATCCACCAGCGGGTGCATGCCATGAGGGACATGGGCATCTTCGCACGCCAGCTAAGGTCCGACACCAGCTTATGCAGGTGGTTTCAGCTCGAGCAGGGGCCGAAGGGAAGAGCAAAAGTGCATTGGGACAGAGGAGTTGAACAGGCTCTAGTTCGCTGTGACCGGCTGGGTCTCATCGGCTTTTATTTGATCAAGTCCAGCAGGAACCCTGCCACTCCAAACAGCTGGCCTCCTGTCTTTTGCAAACGTTGCTGACGTTGATCATTAAGTACTTGAGTTGTGTTTTAATGTTTGCTGAAGTAGCCTCTGTGGTGCAAAATGGCAAAAAGAAAAACGAAGAAACGTGTCTTTGTAAACAACACTAATTCAAGCAATGATCCATAGTACTACATTTAGCAACTTCTAACTTGGGGTATTAGAGAAGAATTTACTGTATTTAAACCTCTGTAAATTACTTCCAAATCTTTGAAGATTGTGTAGTGGAAAATGGGTTTAGCAAGCTGAACAAAATTCAGATATTTAAGTCTGATAGTGTCTGTAAAATTAAAATGCTTCTTCACTGGAGTAAGAGATTTTAAATTGGAATAGCATCTCTAAACTAATAAATCTACTAATAACTGACCAACACTATTTTTCTAAGAGTGAGAAGAGTTTGAGGACAGCATATTTCAAGTAGGAGGCAAAACAAAATGGCAGGTGTGCTTTGGGTGAAGAATATTATGGATGGATACTGAAAGCCTACACCAGTGCTTCTAATAAAATCACTGGCTATTAAAACTAAATGTATTTTAATCTATAATTTTCATCTTTGCTAATCTCCAATAATACTCCTCACTTGGAAAATGCCATTTTAGTTTTCTCAGTTTACCAATCCTCTTTCACTACAGTGATGTTTGATTTGGGAACACTTCAAAATTTTTCCAATGGGTTTCCACTGGAGGTTTTTCTAAATTAAATAATCACAGTTAGCAGTGCCTGTTTTTATGAAGTTAGTGCTTTGTAACTGCTGAATTTGTCTCTTCTCAAGAGACAACTAGATTTGCCTCTGGGTTGTATTGGAGAAGACAAGGTACTTGCTAAAGATTTAAATACACAACAAAACCTGCTTGCAGGGAAGTCTGCTCCAAAGGAGCCAGCCAGCAATAATACTCTATGAAATGGGAGTTTGAAATTCAGCTGGCTCCACATAGCATAGCATCATCGAGGTCTGAGTTCATAAGTAGATGTTTCCTCGTTAGATCTGAGAGTGATGATGACTGTCACATCACACTTCCAGGTTTCTATAGTTTAGAGTAAACTCCTGGATATGTCACTTTGTAAAGACAAGGATCCCAACTTCTACTGATCCATAAGACCTGAGTGAATTTTACTGTGTTGTGTTTAAGGATCCACACGAGACTATTGTAAACTTGTGAGCTGGTCTGGAAGCTGAGGGGCTTTGTACATTATTTCCATATAGATCCTGCAAGCGGGTAGGCAGCTGCAGATTCTGCCCCATGCTAACACGGCAGAACTGTTTAGCAACATTGTTGTGGTTTAACCCCAGGCAGCCACTCACTTACTCCCCCAACAGTAGGACTGGGGACAAAATCAGAAGGGTAAAAGGTAGAGACCTTGAGCGTTGAGATTAAGACAGTTTAACAGGGAAAGCAGAAGCCGCACACACAAGCAAAGCAAATCAAGGAATTAATTCAGTCCTTCCCATGGGCAGGCAGGTGTTCGGCCATCTCCAGGAGAGCAAGGCCCGCATCATGTGTCATGGTTACTTGGGAAGACAAACACTCTCACTCCAAATATCCTCCCTTTCCTCCTTCTTCCCCCCACTTTATATACTGACCACGATGTTATGTGGTGTGGGAATGTCCCTTTGGTCAGTTGGGGTCACCTGTCCAGGCTGTGTCCCCTCCCAACCTCCCATGCACCCCCAACTTCCTCACCAGCATGGCAGAATGAAAGGCAGAAAAGGCCTTGGCTCTGTGCAAGCCCTGCTCAGAAATAACAAGAACATCTCTATGTTATCAACTCTGTTCTGCACAAATCCAAAACACAGCCCCACACCAGCTGCTGTGAAGAAAATTAACTCTTCCCCACCCAAAAACAGCACAAACATTTATTCTTAAATGAACATTAAGCATTTCCGACCTGTGACCTCTTCATTTTCTTGCAGTGTTGTTTTGGCTTCAGAGCCAAATGTTCAACATCAGTTAAATTCTGTGATGCAGAGCATCAGAAAGAAACAAATAGGGCAAGGTTCTATTTTTTTCCCGGAAAATTATGTCTCTGTAATTCAATAATTTCAAAAGGAATCATAAACAGTGGAAGCAAAAACTACTTCATCCAAACTACATTATGTGGTTATGGCAAAACAAATTGTATCTCTAACCATGAGAAAACCCATCCTTTAAATACAATGTCTAGATTTTATGGGATTCTGCTTGATCCAATACCTCTTCTTAGAAAAGAACTTTCAGAGAAAAAACTTATTTATGTATGTCTGTGGGTGTATGTATGTAGTTTTGAAAGGAAATGGGCTATGTATCTTATCTATGATTTAACAGATGTAATTTTTGTTGATGCTGCAGCAATTCGAATTACTGCATTTACTGAGAAAATTCCCTGTCATGTTCCAGGCTGTGCCTATAATAACTCTTAGTGCTTTCCCACTTGTTTTAGTGAGTTACAAAGGAGCATGGCCAACACTTACTTAGGATCACATGGCTCTTCAGATCTATTGACACTGGAAGTCCTTTACTGATATAGAAACCTCGAGACTATCCATCAAGTGAATTACATCCAGTGAAAATGAAGTTATGCTAGCAGAGCTCTGCTTTGCTAGCAAGATAGTCCCACAAGTTACACAGTCCTACAAATAGAATAACTAATCCTGGTAAAAGTCAGTGTGACTGCATACATACGTGGCGTTTTATTAGCATCTTTAAGGGATCACGCATTATGCTGACATGGTCACGTCAGAAGAAATCCGGTTTAGGTTTAGCCGCAGAGGACACTAAGTTCTTACTTATTTTTAATTGACAAACATAGGTTAGGAAGACATCTCCAAAAAGGACAAAAAATAAGGTGGTAACAACATTTAGTCGTATTTAAGATATTAGAAGTCGTAGCTTCTGAGGGATTTGGGTAGAATACTTATGAGGACATGCTGCTGAGGCTGGGATTCTTTCCACAAACAGGGAAGAGGAAAGGACGGGGACTAGATTTGAATACTTAAGTACCTCTCTGTACTCCTATTGCTTCAAAAAGAAAAACAATGTGCTTCTTCACTTTGTTAGCTGTTAGGTTATCCATTATATTTGTATCTTCCTGAGTTGAGTTGTGAGTAAATTATGTACAAAATCTATGTAAAAATAAGTATGCATTTATCAAAAATATGTGAGGGCACACATGCATTTTTTCTCCTGTGCATTTCACCCCCAATAACATTACCATCCAGTAGCAGACCTTTATACAACCCAGGCCCCTGTATCTAAACAAATCCACAAGGATCTTTGTGGAATTCATGACAGGACTTGGGTTCAACACAGACATTAGGTACTACTACATTCTTTTGTCTGCGACACTAGCACTAGTATCAGCATTAATCCAGCATTACCTAATCTTAAAAGGCCTCACTCTAGTGGAAGAAACTCCTTGTTCTTGCTTCAGAAGCATGGAATATTTAAAGTTTCAGAGAACCATTGAGCTAAGGACTTGAATGCAGTTGAGAAGAATTACACTGAAAAGTAATGTGAAAAGGAAATGCAAGAAAGTGCATGCAGCAGACTGAGAAAGGGACCAGATTGCAGAGGAATATGTACTGGAGAGTAGGCAGAGAGAGAAAAAATAAAACATGTAAATTGGGATTGTGAAATAAGGAATAGCAAAGCAGCTGCTATCAAAGAGAAATTGTACTGTGACCAAAATCAGTTCAATACAATTATGCATGGATTAAAATATTTAGTCTTTTCTACCATTTATTCTCCCGTGTGAACAATTGCTGGAGCACTAAGAATGGCACATACTTAATGAAAATAGGTAAAGGAATAAGATTTATTCTGTAAAATTCATGGACCTTATAATGATGATGATGAAAATTAGTAACTAAGAACTGTTTTTTCAGTGTACAAAACCAGATATAGCATAATTTCCAAAAGGACTTGATATGACACACAGTCTAGTAAATAGACTTTAAGAACTCTAATCCTATTTCTGGAAAAGAAGGGCCACATAAAAAGCAAATAGTATGATGCTTTTGAATTCTACTTTATGGAGAAGCCAGGTCCCTGTGGTCGTTGCTGTGTTCCTGCTAGATTACAGCTTCCAAAAGGAAGTCCTAGCTCAAGTAAGAGTTACTAATGCAAGCAAATGTAGGTCATGGCTATGATTCATATTTGTACTGGAAACTACGAAGATGCTAAGTAGATGTCTTGATGAGCAGATCTGAGGCCCAGTGCTGCAAAGGTTTGGATTTCACATATAGTGTATCCCTGAGATGACTGTGAAAGAGGTGGACTTTCTCATACCTGCAGACTTGTGTTGCTTCCTGTACACTGGTTAAGGCAGTCAGGTCTTCATACTGAGTGGGTTCCATTCACTGAACCAGAAGAAACCCCATCAAAAATTATCAGATTTCACCTTGTAGCCATGTTATCACTTAGACATGATGCAAAGGTAGCAGCAGAAACCTGCAGCAAGGATGTCTTGGGAAAAGTCAGACCATTCCAATCAGCAACGTGCAAAGCTGATGAGAAGCTTCACCCTCAACACAGAATTATACATTACTGAAATAAGTTATGCACCATTTTTGTATACAATCTACACCAGAAAAAAATAAATGCACTTATTTGCAACATTTAGTTTTTAGCAAACAATGTGTCATAAGCAATCATTGGGGTTTTTTCCAGATTATTTTACTTTATAAGAGTGTAGAAAATACTTTTTTTTATTGTTATGTTCCGTCATACTTGTTTAACTTGTCAAAACATTGTTTTCTTGAAAAACGAAGCAAAAGTAGTTTATTTCATAGATGATAACTGTAAGGTGTAACACAATATCTATGAGATGCAAGCCCATCAAAGTCTGTGTACTTCTCCTCCGTCATATTCCCCACTCTAACAGCAATATTGTGAGATAGTCCTAACCAGGTCAATCAACCAACACGCCCCTTTCTCAGAAAAAAAACAGCTACAGCTCATTAATCAAAATTACAATTAAACAACTGATGTACTGCCATCTAGTGCTTCCTGAACGCACGACGAGACAGAGAGATGGACTCGTTTCAGTAGTTGTGGGTATCCAGGGTTGGCCTATTGCAAACCAACAGTTAAAATCATCAATTTCCTGTAGTCGTGCTCATTGTGAGCTTACCTAAGAACAGTAATTGGGAGCAATCTGCACTGTGAAAAGTGACATAGTATGCTGAAGGCATCAATCTGAATATTTACTGTTTCATATGCATATAAACAAGACAAGAGGAACAGTATTTGCAGAGTCTATATTGCTTGAGGGAACATTCAGTGAAAATGAAAAATGTTGTAGACTGGGAAAAAGCGAGTGGGATATACCCCACACATTGTACAGATTCTTTTGTTGTACAAAGAGGCAATAAATTCAAAGACATTAAAATATTAAAATGTTATATTCAGGGAGACATAGCAATAACAATCACATCGGTCTAGTTACTGCACATAACTTTGCAGAGAGGTTGTTCATAGAAAGTGAAAAGCATACCATGCTGCTGTTCCAGAAACTGAGTACTGCAAACTATGAAGAAATCTTCATTTAGAATAACCTTTTCTGTGTGTATAAGAAAGACTTATTAGCATCTTTAAGGGATCACGCATTATGCTGATGTGGTCAACTTGTTGTTTAATAAAGTAGCTCAGGATCAGTACTTGTAACTATGCAGAATGTCTATTAAAATTGGGCTCAGAGTAAACTGAAAAAAAAATTAAGGGAAAATTTAAGTCAAAAGTATGAAAAGGTTTAGTCCAATAATTCTGGTACAAGCAGGTGCTCATAGAATGAGCAGTTTATTATTGTGTTCCTGGCGTAGAATTTTCACTGGTGTCAAGGACAGTCCCCTGCCAATATTTCTATGCAAAAGAACACTGGGATTTGGACTAATATACTGAGGTAAAAAAAATTAGGTAACTTCAGAACTTAAAATATTCAAAAGAATATTTGTTGGAATGTTAATATTTAACCACACAGCCTAAAAAGTTAGTTTACACAAACTAGTTCTTGACAAGGTCATTTTAAGATTTTCAGACAAACTATTCAGAAAACTAAGAAAAAAGTCTGGGGGGGAAAAAAAACCAACTAATTTTTCCTTGAAATTTCATCTTCTGTCTTTACTTCAATTTTATCAGTAGTTTTCCTGAGGTAATTATCTTAAATATTCCCCTTTTTAAATGAAAATCATCCTAGAAAATATATGCTTTAAACTCAAATATTTTCAGAAAAAGCTCTGTGTGTCCCTTTATATAGTTCAAATAAATGCTTGCCATATTGTGACAGCTTTGTAACAGAATGTAAACAGAACTGTGATTTTGAAAAATCAGAAGAAAGTGAAAAAAATTACTCTGCGAAGGGAGTACTTTTCACCCTGCAAATTAGGCATTTGCTTAAGTGCTAAACCATTTAAAACTCAAACTCATCTTTAGCACAAAGTAAGATACATTGTGATACTTAATTCTGAACTTCTATACTTCTAACGTATATTTCTAAAAATAGATATGAAATTGAAAAGTTGTATCCTTTCTTTAACCTCAATTTATTTGCTTTTTACTGTATCTGGGAAATCAGTAAAATTTTAAAAAGTAGACAAGAGTGCCCATTCTGTTTTTCACACTTTTTCTCTTTGCTATTATTTTGCTCTTTGTCTTATCTGCATAAAGCAGTCAAAAATCTCTCTCTACAGCTGTATTATCTGCCTGTTTTCATCAGTCCTATCTCTGGACTTCATTATGGACATATAAGACGTTTTGCCAAATGATTTGTACTAATAGATTAGCTGAAGTAACCCATGGCCACACTTAAGCCTCCAGCATTCAAATTTGTACTTTAATTGGTGAAAGGCTGAAAGAGTTTTTATCAATACCAGTGTTACATTCTTCTCTTTTCAATAGCTTGCATTTAAAGGCCACAGAATTTTTAATGGGCATTTTACTTATGAAGCAAAAGCTGCATAACAAGTGGCAGTTTTTGATTTCATGATTACCGTGTATAAATAGCCCCGTGCTGCTCAACACAAAAAGTTTACACTTGCATGATGTGAAAATCTGAAACAATACATGGAGTGAAACGTTTCTTTGTATTAAACATATTCAGCAGTGAACTGTTTTTTTAACCTTCACGGGATTTAAAAATCTTACAGAAGCTTGAAATAAAATGAGTACTTCTGAAGTGTCTGTAATATTAGGCTAGAACATAGACTGCACTTACTGAAATATGGCTTTCAGAACTGTTACAACCAATTGGTGCAAATAAAATTTTCTACTGTTATTTTTACCTTTTCACTTCCCATTTGTACTTTTAGTAATGCTGGGATCTGTCACAACCCCATATTCTCAGAGCAGAGACTGTATTCTTTACATAGAGCTGAATATGGTTTAAGCACTAATTGTACTTGTAGTATGAAAAAGAAACAGTAATAATAATTATATCTTATAGTTGAATGTGAAAAAGTTTGTGAGCCAAATCCTGTTTCCATTCATGCCAAATTTTAAATGAAACTGAGGGGAAGAAAAGCAGATATTACGCCTCTTTGTGAGGATAAAATTGTGACAGCTAGTCCCCAAATATTGTAATTATTACTGATATGACAAAGGTAATGCTTAAGCAGAGCATTTGCTCCTGTGTATCTAATGTCTAAGTAGAGCTTTCCCTAAGGGCAGCATAGCATTGTTGAGCTATACCACATCTTTTTATCTTACCCTTATCAGATACCTTCATCATTACTGATGGAGTTGCAGTGGAAATAATTAAAGAATAGACTTTTTTAGACTATCCAGCATTAGAGCATCCTTCAGGAGCCAGACTTTCAAGTTTTTGTACACTAAAATGACAGTGTCTGCAAAATTTGATGGAAGATGGAACAGGAATTGAGAAGAGAATCTTACTTTATTAAAACCTATCTACAGCACTAAAACGTCTCACTGTAAAAAAATACCATGAATCTAGTAATTAAAATGATATATCAAAACCAAAACAAAGACTGGGTGATCTAGTAGAACAAGAGTGGACTACTACTGTAAAGATTACATATATGTTTTAGGTAAACCAGTTGAAACTGGTAGTCACATACTTCTAAATATGTTAACTGGTGTTGTATATAGTAAGTATTTATGCACTTAAAATATTTAAACTTGTAATTTTTTCCCTAACTGTGCTCTTCAGTAACCCATTGAGAACCCTTCATTTTCTATTTAGTAGAAACACGGTTTACAATTATATATAAATTTATATATAAATTTATATTTTAAAAATATAAATTATATATAAATTATATATAAAATTATACCTATTCAAATGAGTGCTATGAGTCAAATGTAAACTTGCTGTGACTTTAGGATTCTAAAATTCTAGTTAGATTAATTTGTTCTTTTTATTTTATCTTAAACACTTGTCTAATGGCATGTCTCACACACTGCATATATGTATGCAAGACATCAAATAGAAGTGTTTTTTAAGTATACAGCACTTTGTAGTAATGGATTATACAGTAGACCAAATTTCTAAATCTCCTAAAAAACAGAGATTATAAAAAATTATCTTTGAACAAGCACAGAGAAATAGCAACTACTTATCAGCAATTGTGTTCACTTTTTAAATAGCACCGTGCTGATACAATGTATTACATATCTGAAGAAAAAGGCTAAAACCAAGATTACAGCTAGTCTATAGTATTTTATAGAGACAGGCAGCAGGAGGAGTACTTCCACAACCTATATTATTATGCTGATGAAAAAAGGTAGTTACTTGAACTTATGTATCCGAGTGATTAATCAAATTCCTGACTTTAGCTTTCTTGGTTTGCAACACTTTGAACAACTATTCTAAATTGCTTAATTTTTTTCTTTAAATCTCTTTCTCTACTGTTTCCCCTCAAATATCATCCTTGCCAAATTCAGAATCCAAACTCCCCCGAGTAAAGGACAAAAAAGTGTGTGCATTCCTAAGCATGCATGTAAGGAAGACAACAAAATGTGAGGAAACGAGGCATAAATGTGCTGTTGGTCATAAATGAAAATAATAATAGCTAAGCAACATGAGGTGATTTGTGAATTTTTGTGAAAGACTTCTTTTTATTGGTGGGGTTTTTTTGTTAATTCTTAAAAAAAATTATTGCTATTTTAATTATTTTTTAAAATAAATGAATATAAAATATTTTTAATCAATATAAATGTATTTATAGTAAAAAGAAATATCCTAGCCATTGTCATTAGCTGGCACTGTTATTAGCTGCTTGGCTGTGGGACTAGGTACAACACATGACACACTAGCATTTCTGGTTATTCCAGAAAAGACACTGTTGCTCCTTGCAAAACAAACAGAAGTTAAAGACTTTATACTTTTCAGGCTGAGAAAAAGCTCAGGCAAAGGCCCTGTGCAGGTAAGTTCTATAATCATGGAATGGGAATTTCTGGCAGTTACACAGCATCTTCATAAAAACTGCACAGTCAAGTCACAGAATGATGTGTTGAACCACCCTTAATAACTCTGATGATTATTAGATCTGTGTAGGTGTCAAGAACACCTGCTAAGGTACCTACCTGGCAAGGCAGAACACCTTATAAAAGTAATGCTAATTACTTGAACAGCAACCAGCAAATTGTGGCCTCACTTCACTGTCACTGAAAACTTTTGTCCTCTGCTTGCTGATCAGTGGGATTTGTGTTATTGTCAGAAATAAAAAAAAAAAGGAGGAAGCACAATAAGGAGGAGAAAAAAGGAACATTTAGGTGGAGAAACTGGAATAGAGCATGCTCTTAATCACAGGAGCTGGACTTTATCTTAGTCAAACCAGCAAATTTAAGGCTTCTTTTTAATTTAAGTAGTTGTCTAGTTCATTAAATATGTGTATCTGTATAAAACAAGAACAAATGAATGCAAGTGATGAATGTAAATGTTCTGGATGGGAGGTTTCAGTTGAGTATTTTTTCTAGAAAAAGCCAAGAAAAGTCACAGAAACTGAGATAAAAAACTTGGAACTTCTTTGAAGCAGCTCATACCTCAAGAGCAGTTTTCACCCCTTGGCACTTCGACATGTTTTCAAGAGAGGTAGAGCCACTGCAGCTGTTCAGGGTGACAGTCCTGGCTTCTCTTAAATAATACACGTAGAACAATTACAACCTGGAGAGGATACAATCTTTCTTGTCTTTGAGACCCCAGTTACAGCTTTGATCCTCTTCAGAGTCCTCACTAGCATTAGCTGAAGGTTAAGGGATGTTCATATAGAACAAACAGAAGGTTACGAAACATTAGCAGATGAACAGAGCACACAACAGATAATAAATACGATGCTTTGGAAATTCATACTTTGCACATGCTTGAACACTGTGTCATTCTGATCCTTCCCATTTCAGAAA
The DNA here is from genome assembly GCA_013399195.1 of Dicrurus megarhynchus. Lineage (NCBI taxonomy): Eukaryota > Metazoa > Chordata > Aves > Passeriformes > Dicruridae > Dicrurus > Dicrurus megarhynchus. The sequence goes on from VXAD01010521.1 coordinate 1,010,641, forward strand.
GGTTATAGCTGAAAAAGGTCAGAGAGGCTAACAAAGATTGCCAAAGAATAACTAAGCACAACTAAGTGGTTGAGGAGTATCCAGAATACACAAGGCTGTCAATGTCAGTAAGACAGAGATCCATAAAGTGAGTGGTCTAGACATTGTGAGTGGCCACAGTCTGTCTCAGTGTGATCACAAAGGGTTAAAAAATTAAATTAGCAATGACACGTTTTAAAGAAAACGTGTTTCTTCACAAAATATACAACTGGGCCAGAAAGAAAACTTACAAAGGGCCTTATGCATGCTAAAACTTTTCGTGATTTGAAGGGGCAACCGGGTCCACTGGAAACAGTAACTAGCTGCATAGACTCCATCCCTTCGTCAAGAAGTCCCTGCAAGACCAATTGGAGAGGGGAAAACACTCTGCACTGCAAGCTGCCAGCAACACTACGCTGCCTCTTACCCCCACACTTTGGCCAACCATCTGCTGCTGGGGTACTTTCCCCTCCCAGCGCTGCCTCCCGAGCCACGGCCCCGCAGGGACACCAGCCCGGAGCCTGCTGTAAGTGGTCCCCGTTTTGCATTCAGCCGCGGGCTGCTGAGAGAGCTGCACCGGGCACGGCCACGGGACAGCGCGGCAGCCCAGGGCGGGCTGGGGGCACGGACGTGTGCCGAGGCGGCGGGACGGCAGCTGAGGCCGAGGCCGAGGCTCCTCCGCCGGCAAGGCCGCGCCCCGGGGCGGTGCTGGCGCGGCGCGGGCCCAATGGCGGCCGGGGGC